>JASDQU010273870.1:4229-15140 GCA_032191745.1 Picea mariana
TTAATTGACCGTAACAATTCCTTGTAACCCGTTCTCTTTCTTTTATAAATCATTAGTAGTAGTTAAATTATATTCACGCCTAAACTTGTTGTTGAATCCACTATTGTTTTGCATTCAATACCTATCTTAACCCTACATTAAATTTGAATCTTTCAACATATCTCGGTTGATATTTTTCAGTCTGTTATGATCTTTACATTACTTCCTATTTATTACTACGCATATCTACTATTTGTACATGATGTTTCCTCATAAAAAAAAAATCCCATTGTGTTTCCTCTTTGATGCTCTTAACTGTTATTTGCACGATTGCCTCTCTATGCAATCTCCTCTCTACGCAACTTGCTTCCTTTGTCTATGCACCTACCACCTACTTCTTTCTTTTCTGCGATATTCTTCTGCTTATCATGTTTACTTGCTAATCTTAACTCCTTTGAACGTTGATTCACTCTTCAACTTTCTACTTCTTCCCTGGAACATTTTGTTGTTTTTTCCCTTTACTTTTTCTTTCCTTTTCTTCCTTTTTCTTTCTTTTTCTATCTACACTATAATACAATCTCTATGATACATGTTCTTTATAGTTCAGACTAGTGAACAAAAGTGTGGTTGTCCATGTACAATTTTATCAGACTACCATTAGCCAGTCCTTGCATAAATTCTCCATTCAACTTCTCCAGTTGAGCAACACCTTCTTCTATTACGAACCTTATCACATATGGTCCTAACTAACACATCTGGAACTTCCCTAGGTGTTTTAGAAACTTACGATCATATATTAATACTAAATATCCTGTATAAAACTTCTTTTGCTTGATATGATTTTCATGCCAATATTTATCACATATGGTCCTAACTAACGCATCTGGAACTTCCCTAGGTGTTTTAGAAACTTACTGTCATATATTAATACTAAATATCCTATATAAAACTTCTTATGCTTGATATGTTTGTCATGCCAATATTTCTCGCATGCTTTCTCTTATATTTCATCTATAAAAGGCATACGAAACAGGTCATGTAAACATGCATTGTTCAACTTTCTCATATCTACACATATCCTAATTCCTCCTGTCTTGGAATACCATTGGGATGATCCACTTTTATTATTTAACATGTTCTATAATTCCAGCCTCTAGCATTTTGTCTATCTATACTTTTACCTTCTACTCATATTTCAAGTTAATTATATAGGGTCTTTGCTTCACGGGTTTGGTATTTGGATTCAACGAAGTATTCATTTCGCCTAACTCTCTAGTGATTCCTTTCATCTATGAGAATGTCCTTGGAAATAGATCATGGCACTCACACAATAAGTCAACAATCTTCTCAACTGTTTCCTCACTCCAGTAGTCTCCTATATTGGCAAACTTCATATTATCTTATGTAACTATGTTCACTTTATGCATCTTTAAGGGTTTTTCATATATGGTTCAATCGAGCTATTGTCCTTCTACTACACATTCCCCTTCAATTTCTGGTATTTGCAATTTTTTTGGGTCTTCATCCTCTTGGCTTTCTTCAACAACATTATAGAAATGAAAGACCTATTCAATTGTCGTAGTGACTCTAGGAACACTATACAAAGGTACTAATCCCAACAAGTCATCTAAAGAAAAAATATTATTCTTGATTACCTGCAAGGATGAGTTAATCAACGCATTATCATTTTCAAAATTGAATGCTACCTTGAATTTCTTGGTCAATTCTTCCCAATCTTGTGTCCCTATGAAAACTTCTAGTTATATATACCAATTCTTCAGGGTAGTGTCTAGAGTATGCACAGATAAGTGATTCCATTCTTGATGAAGTAGTAATATCCAATATGCAATACACTTCATAACATGATCAGATGGAAACATTAATCAACTATACTTCAACATGATACTTTCATTCTCTGTCTCGAATATGACTTGTAATAACCTTTTTCACTATTTTCAATCTCTTATGCCATCTTTGAGTGCAGCCCACCATCTCATTGAAGTCGCTTTCAATGCGATGTTGGGCCCTTTGTTTTTGTTTTGAAGTTGTGCAAGGAGGACTTCAGTCCCAATTTTTTTCAGACACGAGTTGCACAAGCCACAAAGAAGTTGGACAGTGGAGCAAGCAAAGAAACCGATAACTGTTGCGAAAAGGGACAACACAACACTAGCAAGGAAAAATAAATTGCAACAAAACAAGAACAAGAAAGCATGCAGACTCTAAATCTAGAAGATCACACTCAAACTATATGTAGGATGTGCATATGATTGTAAAAGGGTTGGGTGTAGCTAGTTGGTTGTTGGGTTTTGTCATAGATAGTATAGAGGGCGCAGACAGATTAAAGGTTTTGTGATTCTAAATTGTATACAGTTTTTGGGAAAAGGGTAAATACATCTCTATGACATGATTCTAGATCCAAATTATTGAAACAAAGTATTGATTTGTATCTCTGATATTGTATCCGAGAATCTCTTTTGATAATATATAAGGAAGGACCTAAAATTTTGAAATATACTGCATCATTCTGTGTGTATGATTATGAATAGTTTATGTACCTTACTTCTTTGTGTTGGATAAGATCAATGCATTGTCTCCGTTTACAAATTCTATCGTAACTTGATTGTCTTTATTTCTAGTATGAATGAGTTCAGATCTGTTTTGTGGTTAGTATTTCTTGCACAATATCATGGTGAATATTGAAGATTATGGAAACCCACCTAAGTATTCACCTTGCCCCTCCCTATGTTCTTGTGTTGGTTTCGCTTTGGGTGATACTTCTTCTCTTTGGAGGAGATAAAAATTCCAACACTCTAGACTAATCAGTGCCTTTTGTTGGAAACCTGAGAAGGACCCTGGTCTGATCAAATTCGCACCAACAAAATGGTTTCATTGTCAGGACCTGTGTTAAAAGGGAACCTGTAGGGATAATGCTTCCGTGGATTCACCAATCCGATATTCACCAGTGGTGGGATAAACATTGTGAAATCTTCTTGAGGAAAGAAGTAGAGCTGCGAGGGAAATATGTGAAAGATACACGAGAGGTTTTATTTTACTTAGAAAGATCGAGTGACCAGTACGAGATATTTCGGGTTAAGTCCCTAGAAGAACTTTTCCACTGGATATATAGGCTCCAAGAAGCTCTGAAATTGTAAGAACGGGTCAAGAAGACTTGTGCTTGGGATACAAAAAAAATCACAACACTTCATCGGCTGGATCGTCCGGTAACGCAAGTGATCTATTTATGGTTTAATACAACATTACAAGGATACATTATCGAGTTTGTAGCTGAGAATCACCAATGTTTTTCACAGGCAGAAGCAGATTTCAAGAAAGACGCAGGGGAATACTATTGAGAGAAATCCCCCTGTGGATTAAGGTTTTCTTGATGGAAGAGGGGATGCTGACTATGTCGCCGACTGAGATGGTAGTGTAAACACCCTCGCTTGGGGTGGGGTGAGTTTGGGGTGGAGTCATGGCCTGAGAGAGGGGAGAGGGTTGTCTGAAAAATAGGGGAGAAACAAGAAATGGACTCAAGAGATGAGCGAGCCTTGAAAAGAGCTGCCATAGTTGAGAAGTGGTGGCGTGGTAAGATAAAGAAAGAAATAAAATAGTTTGAGAAGTTGCAGAAAGAAGTCAGACCAGGAGAAGTCGAGGAAGGATAGATGGAAGACTTGTGAAAGATGAGAAGACAAGAAAGACTGGTTAGTCAAATATTAAATGAGAGAGAAGCGTAGAGAAAAAGAAGTCCCCAAGAGGGTGGAGGTGTAGAAGCATGGGAAAATGAAGCCGACATGGATCTTGAAGAAGAGAGAGAAGATTCAGCCTCGATGCTAGAAAATATTTGGAATTCGAAGGAAGAGACTGCTCCAGAGGATGAGAACGAGACCCCCTAGATCAAATAAACCCACCCTGAGCCAGTGGCACCAGCCCCGAGCTAGTGGCACCAGCCCCGAATCACCCATAGCCCAAGCATCTTCTATCCAAGTGGTAAATTATATACTACCTTATTATGTTATTTCTGTTACATTACATTCAGTCACTCAGCTACAACTAGGAAGCACAAATACTAGGAGGATATTGGGTTCCCCAGGTATATTGTAACCACGAATGTTAGGTTTTATATTGGTAGGGATAGTAAGGTCAACAATGGTTGGTAATGCAGGAGATTTGATTGCTCGATACCCAGAATTCTTGGGTAAGGGAGAAGAGGATGTTGAGAAACATTGGTTCTTATGCGAAGCAATCTGGAGGTCAAGAGGGACTCTGGATGGGAATACATTGGTTGAGTTCTAGACTACTTTGAGAGGTCATGCTCTCAAATGGTACATGAAGGCCATTGAGATACGAGTACCAGGAATGCAAGGTCAAGCGTTCACACTTGACCAGGTATAGAGAAAGTTCATAGTGGATTTTAAGCTACCTTAGTCAAAACAACAAGCTCTATCTAAGTTGCATGAAATTCAACAAAGAGAAGGTGAATTGACCCAGGAATATAGCCAGAAGTTTAAAGATGCTATAGGCAGGTTATCACATCCAATTCATGAGGAACATAAAAGGGAACGGTATATCTAGGTATTGGTACCTTTGAAAAGGATTCCGCTAATGCAACAACGAAAAGCCACTTTGACAGATGCCTTGGAATAATCAATGAATATTGAAGCCATGCAAGGATATTCGAGGAGCTTGAGAATGAAAAGACACCCAGCAGACACAAATTGGTGCAACTACAAGGACAAAAATCAACGCTCACAGACCAAGACGACTGCAACTCCGGGGTACTAGATTCTACACTAAAGGACATATGGTGAAAAAATGTCCACGGATGAGGGGAATGGGACCCCCTTAGAATCCAATGGGACCCTCACTAGGACCCATGGGAGGAGTTGCACAAGTATTCATGAATTTACCATTCCATACCCCAACCCCATACTATGCTTTTCCAGGTAATCAAACAATGCCATCAGTTGAGTATTGAGAGATTTTACGAATCCATGGGCATTTGCCAAGACAGTTCCCTATTATTCATAAGTATTCAATAGTACTGAATACTATGCATTTTGAGTTTCATGCATCTACCACACATGATACCAATCAATGTAGAGAATCGAATGCACTTGTAGGCAAATTGGATCGAACATCATTCAGTGTGAATGAAACCCCTCAGGGATTGGGAAGAGGTCGGGGAGGTGGAGCTAGAGGAGAATTCAGAGGAGGAATAACTAGGGGAAGAGGACCAAGTAGATTCTATAAATGTGATGATCAAGGCCACATGGATAGAGATTTTCCTCACCCAAGGTGGCCATGGTGCTCTCACTATAGAACAAGTGGGCACGCAACTAAAGACTACCTAGAACTAATTGCAAAATGGGAAGAACGGGTATGTCAACAAGGAACTAATATCATTAGTTCAGAGATAAAGAGATTTATTAGAGGAAAACTACCCAACCTTAATATCGTTACTCGAGGAGCGAATNTGCTAATAATTTACCTCAGATTTAGAAAACATCGCCTAAGGAGGACATATATGATCCTCTGAAATAGAAGTTATTCTTTAAAAATTCCATAGAAGTATTTCAGAATATCCCTGGCCCTAAGATGCAAGAGAAACCCCCTCAACCTATTTTTTACCCTAAGATTGCACAAGTCCCTCCTTCACCCCCTGTACCCAGAAACCCTGTAGTCCCGATGAGACAACCTAAGCAGCCACAAAATGTAGTTGACCTTTGGTTTCAATTATTTTTTTATTTTCTTGGGAATGACCAGTTGAAAGAAAAGTTGTGCAATGCACTCTACCTATTCCTAGGAACTGAAGAATCTCCAGAAATGAGAATAAGGACTAATCTTCTTGAGAAGAATACTCAAAGAGTGCAGACAAGGAAAGTACAGACTGGAAAATAGTTTACATTAGAAGCCCAGCTAGATGAGTTTGAGATTAAGGATGTTATATTAGATCTAGGATCTGATGTTATTATACTTCCTAAAAAGACTTGGGAAGCTTTAGGAAAACCCCAATTGACATACTCCTCAATCCAGCTAAGAATGGCCAATCAGTATTGTATTTTTCCAATAGGAAGACTGGAGAATGTGGAAATAGTTGTTACGGGAGTGAAGGCTGTAGATGGTTTTGAGGTGATCAAAATCATGGGGGATAAGGACCCTTATCCTGCACTACTTGGTGTTGATTGGGCTTGCGCCAACTATGCGATGATTGACCTAAATAAAGACACTATGACATTTGAGGCAGACAAAATAAAAGTAGTTCAACCCTTGGATCCGTATGTAGGTCCTCGATACATGGAGCCAATGGACAACCATATGGAAGGAGTAGACTTGGATCATTTGTAAAATGTAACAAAAGGAATGAGATAAGACTACATAAATCCTACTGCTGATGGATCAATAAGTTGGAGGAGCATACAATTAGTGGACAAAGATTCAGAACTGGATTTTGACAGTTGGCAGCAAGGTTCATATGAAATATTTTCAAGAATATGTACAACTATAAGAGAAACTAGATGGGTTGGAATTGAGGTCAGAGAACACCCAATATATGATGGTACCTCATGAATTGATAGTTTTATGGTCAGCATGGAAGAAAATATAGCGGAGGATACAAGGATCTTAGTGTTGGAATTATCCCTC
Organism: Picea mariana; assembly: GCA_032191745.1. Classification (NCBI taxonomy): domain Eukaryota; kingdom Viridiplantae; phylum Streptophyta; class Pinopsida; order Pinales; family Pinaceae; genus Picea; species Picea mariana. The sequence continues at coordinate 10,851 of JASDQU010273870.1, forward strand.
CAGGACACCCCTACCAGATGGTGGACTAATAAAAAATCCTTAGTTGAAAACTGGGACGATGTGAAGCAAGATATCAAATATAGATTTCAAGATAAGGAGAAAATAGAATCAGGAATGCAGATGGATTTTCAAGTTGCACAACTGTTCAATGAATAGTTTGATCCTAAAGCACATATTGAACAATGCGTGAGATAGTGGCAAGTTGTGGAATACCATCTCACTTATGGGTTCAAGTATTTCCCCACTTGCTAGGTCCGATTCCAAAAGCATGGTACTTGCATGAAGAAACCAGAAGAAAAACTAGCAACTGACAAACATTGGCAAATCAATTTTTCAAGGACTTATCATTTACAAGTAAGTACCCTAAGCTTAAAGTAGTCCTGCAAAGAATTAAAGAATTCCTTTTTTCTGATGACGATGAACAAAAATCAGAAATAGTGGTATGTGCAAAGCATAGCCAATAAATTATGTCTAACCTTCAACTAGACCTGGACAAGAGACCTATAGAATGATATAATATTGAGAAGGATTTGGAAAACCCGGATGATTTAGAAGAATTGAGAAACTTAGCCATTAAAGAAACAAAAGGAAGCAGAGAGATTCAAAACATTGTACCCATCCAGACTGATGGTTCTTATAATTATCCATTGAAGGTGCATAAAGTCAATATAGGAACTACATAGAAACCTAAGATAGCCATGGTAGGAGATTACTGGGATGAGAAAACTAGTCAGGAAATACATAGTCTATTGCGGGAGTATGATGACTTGTTCCCAAAGACATTTTTAGAGATAAAAGGGATTAAAGGAGCTATGTGAGAGAGGAAAATTGAACTAAAAATAGGATCAAAGCCTATAAGGCATGGACCATATCACCTTAACTCCAGAGTGAAAGAGAAGGTTAAGAGGGAAACATACAAGATGCTCGAGGATGGACTCATTTTTGCAGTGGAAGAAGCAGAATAGGTTAGCCCAATAGTCATCCAAAGAAAGAAATGCACATAGGACATTAGGGTATTTGTAGACTATAAAATCCTAAATTTGTCCTGTGTGCATGACCCTTTCCCAGCACCTTTTACTGATGAGGTGTTAGAATAGGTTGCAGGGAAAGAATCTTACTTATTTACAGATGGATTTTCGGGATATCACCAAGTAGGGATTGCAGAAGAAGATAAAAATAAGACCACATTCATAATAGAATGGGGGTCATTTACATATAATGTGATGCCCTTCGGCCTGAAGAATGCCCTTGCAATTTTTTCCTAGATTGTAATAGCATCTTTCTGAGAATTTATTCACAAGTTTATAGAATTTTATATGGATGATTGGATGGTATACAGTCTACTCAAGAAACATGTAGCACTACTACATTTGATGTTTGATAGATGTAGGGAATTGCATATATCCTTGAACCTCAGAAAGTGTATCTTTTGTGTGCCACATGTAAATTTTTTAGGTCACATAGTACGCAGAGAAGGAGTAATGTTATACCCAACTAAATTTGTGGTTATTGTGAATATGCCACCACCTACAAGCAGTAAGAAGTTGCACTCCACATTGGGGAACACAGGGTACTATCACAGGTTTATCAGAAGGTATGCAAACATTACTGAACCCTTGGAAAATATGCTAAATAAGTCAGGAGTGTTTCAGTGGACGCCAGAGTGTGATAAAGTGTTCGACATCCTAAAGGAAAAGATTAGCACAACACCTATTCTGATATTTCTGAACTAGAAAAATGAATTTCATGTGCACGCAGCCGCATCAGGTATTTCCCTGGGAGCCATCTAAGTGCAACCAGGAGATGAATCCATGGATCATCCTATCTATTTTTCTAACAGGAAGTTGTCACAATCTAAGCGCAACTATACAACCACACAAAGGGAGCATTTAGCTATGATTTACGCTATGTAGAAGTTTAGAAATTACTTGTTAGGTTCTCATTTTAAGTTCTTTACTGATCAGTCTGCGTTAAAATATCTAGTTAACAAGCCTATTCTGAAAGGAAGAATTTGTCGATGGTTGTTACTGTTTCAATAATTTTCATTTGAGGTGATATTTAAAACTGGAAGATACAATGTGGGGTATGCACCTATCTATATTAGAGTCAGGAGAAAGTGGGGGAGAAGTCGACTATCAGTTCCCAGATGCAGACCTGTTCCGGGTTGAGGCCATACTAGAATACCTGGAAGACATAATAGTCTTCTTAAGTATAGGGGCCTACCCCGAAATGTACTCTGCAACTCAGAAACGTTATATGGTGGTTAGAGCAGCAGAATACTAATTGATTGCGGGGAAATTGTATAAGTTGGGCCTATATAGAATCCTTAAGAGATGTGTCTTAGATCATGAAAGACAAGACATACTATGGGAGTGCCATAGTGGAGTTGCGGGAGGCCATGTTGGAGGAAAGGCCACTGCATAGAAAGTCATCCAAGTTGGACTATGGTGGGCCACGTTGTTCAAGGATGCAAAGGAATATGCTAGATATTGTGACATTTGTCAAAGAGTGGGTAAGCCATTGTGATGAGATGAATTACCTCTTCAGCCAATTCGAGCTCTACAACCATTTAAGAAATGGGTGGTTGACTTCATTGGGTCGATCAACCACACAACTATTCATTCAAAGGCCAGGTATATTATTACTACAACTGATTACCTGACACGGTGGGCTGAGGCATCAACTGTCAAGGATTTCTCGACCGATACTGTTGCTAGGTTCATTTTTGAAAATATTATCACTTTCTTTGGATGTACTAGGAGTTTGACCAGTGAATAGAGGTCATTTTGTCAGTAGTACAATAGCAATTCTTACATAAGATTTCTTGATCCAACAGAATAAAAGTATCCCCTATCATTTTCCATCCAATGGAATAGTAGAGCCGTTTAACAAGATTTCGGAGAGAGGATTAATGAAGGATTTTTGCGCAAACAGGGAGGACTGGGATGAAAGAGTCCCAAAAGTTTTATGGGCTTACATGAAAATCACAAAGAAACTCCACAGGTATACTCCATTTCAACTATTTTATGGGAAAGAGGCTATGGTACCTGCAAAATTCATTACTCTGAGTCTATATATTGCAAAGATTACACACATGTTCGAGGTTGAATCAGTTGTGAAGAGTATAATGGAATTGCAAGAACTTTAAGAGACCAGGTTTTTAGTAGAGTTCCATCAATTAGTTGAGAAAGAAAGGAAGAAAGACTCACATGAAAAACACATTAAGACCAAAGAATTTGTGTAAGGAGACAAGGTCCTACTTTATGATAGTCGATACCAGAAACATCCATGCAAGTTTCACATGCATTGGTTGGGACCATTTATAGTTGCGGAGATCCGTCCTTTGGGAGCAGTCAGACTCACGCAACTGGATGGTATACTGCGGCTAGGATGGGTGAATGAAGCTCACTTGAAACCCTATATGTCTCAGAACTGAGCTAAAGGACTATTGGTCTAGTCCAAAGGAGCATGTATAGTAGTTATATTTGAGTTTCTACAATTTCTGTGAATTCAATTAATAAATTCGAAGAGTGCATTGTTGCGCCACAACATGTATTTCATTTTTTTTTCCATCTAAGTGTTGTTTGATGTAGAACTGCTTACTCAGTAGTATAGGATCAGAAGAGACATGAATCCATTTATGACAATCATTAAATGTGATGGGGACCCCTTTGTGGTTGGAGGAAGAGAGAATCCAGATGCAATCCTAGTCCATGTGCCACACGAACCTAGTCCAGTCATAGCCTCTATTACTGCTACAGTAACCCATCCGAATTATGTTAAAACATAAAGCTGCGATATAAAAATATGCCATTGGTATTCGTGCCAAGATTTTCATCCGTTAAATGGTAAGTTATTGAATTGGCCACGTCCCTGACCAACTTGCCCAGTAAATTCCAAGATCAACCAATAGATTTACCCTGTTAACCAGTCCCGTCAGACAACTCAAATCCAAGTTGCATCTATAGGGTTAATGATGAATAGCCTTAGTAGTTACTACAAAACTTGCCAGATAAGCCCAAGTATAAGGTTCTGGGAACTTGGTGTAGGAAACATTTTTTCCTAGAGAGAACTTAGCCATTTGCAAATTTTGAATTGTGCTCAAGCATGTGCAATCCCTCGACCCTTAGTTGTGATCCCCAATCCCAGTTTATCCTATTGGAGTGAGTGATAGTTCAGAATCATCATGTCGATATCTACAGGGAGAAGAAGTGCCATTTCTAAGGATGTAGTGTCAGACGAGCCCTGTGACCCTCGGGTCGAGATCATGGGAGATCTCAAAGGGAAGGT
>JASDQU010273872.1:0-15140 GCA_032191745.1 Picea mariana
AATCAATCTATGGTGCAGAAGCAACATAAGGCTAGGTAATATAATGTTGTAGCTACATTTATAAATTATGGACTTTGTTTTTTTTATTCTAGAATAGATAGCATACATGTAGTTTTATGAATAGTAGCTATGTTATTGGATAAAGAGTGGATGGGATGCCTAAGTTCTAAGACCAAAATAGATCCATCTTAACCCTAGATCTATCGTGTGTCAAGAGAGATCAAATTCATCAAGGTGCAAACATTTCCTCAAGTGTTTTCAATCTAAAAACAAAATTTCACTTGACGGACTTGGTTCCTCTCTGCACATGATATATATATATATATATATATATATATATATATATATATATATATATATATATATATATATATATATATATATCATGTGTTAGCTCCATGTTGAGAACGAAAGGATTTATACATCTCCCTCATATTGGGTAGCACACCATGGAAATGTTTTAACCATAGTAATTTTTTTACTCTCAATTGTTTTATATATATTGAAATATTTCACTTAAGGTGGACATTGAAATATTTTATTTATGGTAGACATTGAAATATTTTTTAGTTATTAATATTTTTTTAAATGGCATAATGTTAAGTATTGAAGGAATTACACATCTTTATCATACTGGAATGTAAAAATCACATATCGATGGAATGTGTGTGTGTGTGTGTCAATGTCCACCTCGAGTGGATGTGTGTGTCAATGTCCACCTCAAGTGGAATGCTTTTATATATATTCTCAATATGGATTTGACACGTGGCATTTATGAAAAATATTTCAATGTCAACCATAAATAAAATATACACTAAAAATTTACATCATTCTCTAGTAGGGGTCTACCTCAAGGGAAACCAATACCCCTACTAATAGAGATTCATCATAATTGTTCATGACCATCTTATCAGAGTTTTGTGAAAAACATTTACAAAAAGAGATTATAAACCTGGTTAAACTACCTATGATTGTCCATTTTTTCATAAAATCTTAGAGAGACAAGACAAACCAGACATCAAGCCTAAGGAGATTGAGGTCCATCCTCTCTAAAAGCCTCAACCAATAGGTCAGTCTCTAATCTTTGTTCCTGAACAATATTAGCATATTGAGAATCGCAATTCAAGATAATGGGGTTTTCACGAGTGCCTTATGAGCCTGAGGATGTATTCTTCTACCCGGACGTGCATGCCTCCTCACCAACATGTGAAATAGAGATACCAATTATGAAGACCACTTTGCTCATGGCTTCAAAATTTCCCTCAAAAATTATAATTGTGTGGAGAATATCTTGGAGTTCCATCCTTGTGTTACCCAGATCTTGGGCAATTAACATTTTACCAACCAATGGGTCTCTACCAATTTCAAAAATGGTGTCTTCCTAGTCCTTGAATCAATCAGGTCTTTAACCTAGCCCCCAACCTCCTACAAAATCTGCTTGTTTGAGAGGGTCTGCTTCTTAGCTCATACTTCCCTCTCTATTTCCTCTACCTCATGTTTGGCTTCTGTTGGTACTTTCCCCTTGAACAACTACTTAGCTTCCCAGGCTTCCTCTACATCTCTAGACAATAGCAACAGATCCTTTGAGGTTGAGGGGCATCTCGACATTGCCCCTACTTTTCTCTTGTGTTCCCCCACATCCCTACCCGAGTTGCATACCATTTTTTAAAGAGATAACCCCTACTTGAGATACCAAAAAATCCATAGAAACAACGCTTTATAGTTGTGGATGAAGGAAATGGGGCGGGAAACAATAGAGGGTAGCAACAGAGCCCAAAAATTTTATGTATGAGTTGGATCATAGTCCAAAGAAAGGTTAGCCTTCAACTCTGAACCAGGACTAATCCCCCTCTCAAACACCATCAAAGCTTGAGAAAAAATGTCCCATTAACTAAAGCTAATGGCAGAAAAGTGCCTTAGGGGATCAATCTCCTCGCCCATTCCCATTCTCGCCGAAAATCCATCAATCAGCACAAATTTATCAAAGTTTCATTTCAAACACCACCAGAGAGCATTATTCGCCCATTCAAAAATAGCATTGCTTGAAAAAATTCTTGAACCTGCCACTTTGTGATATCATCCTCCCCACTGCTACATCCACCTGAGAGGTCGAGGTTGAACCCATACCCTCTAGCTCGTCAGTGTACCTATGTCCCTGGATCCCCACAACCCTCATCATGTTTGCACTTGGTTAGAGGGAGGTCCCAACTCCCCCCTACATCCTCACTCTCGCCTTGCGTTGACACCCATACTCCCCACCTGCTCTGAGCTTAATGAGATTTCATCATTTTGTGAAGTGTTATTCAAACGACATGCTCGTGCCCCACTTGTTAACACCCCATGCAGGTGAATATGTACCATCAATTTGTGTTTTTGCTAGCGCGTATGTTACTTGCCGAACTAGCCTGTGGTCTAAGAAACTATGACCCAGGGCCATCTAAGTTGTCAAAATCACTTAGGGATCACACCTAGCCTAGGCCACACCAACCCTTAACATGGTTGGGTTTGTTTGGGTGTCTCCTCCTAATTACCGCAAGTTTCGAACCTTGGCCACCTTACAAAACAAAACCCTCAAAATCCAATCATGCTAGTGGGATTTGACGAACATGGACCATCAATTACTAGAACGCCATTTGATGATTTTTTTGAAAAAAAATAATTTTTACCGCTTTTTATTTATAATTTCCACTTCTAACCAAAACTATTTTTTGTTATAAATTTAGAAGTTCCAGTTATCTTCTTTAACATTCATTAACAATTGCATGTAATAGGATCATTGAAATATAAACAATCACATAACACAAGATATATCCTGGGAAACCCTCGTGGGGGACAAAACCCAGCAACCAATTCTTCAGTATATATTCCTTCAACCAGTACAATGTCATGTTATATCTCTCCACAAATAGAACAAGACCAAGAAACCAATCCCTCTTGCACTAGACCTATTTTTCTATGCTCCAAATACACAAGAGAAGGTGAGTTGTGTGTGTATACAAATGAGAGGAACTCAACCTCTATTTATACACATAACTTGACTCCAAAAAGACGCAAAGAGGGGCCATTTTGACTTTTACAATAAGGATAAAAATAAAATGATAATTTATTTTCAGCCGATTTATACAATATGATTACAATAACCTTCTCGAGGTTTGACCAATACAAATACAAAAGAATATATTATGTGGTTATATCAAAATATCAACACTCCCTCTTAACTAGGAAGGTATTATTTGTTACCACATGAGCTCATGACCATTGACTATTGAACATATGAATCTATACATCATCGGATATCCATAGTACAACATGACTTCATAGCCAATGTATCCAAGGCCTATGGGTAGCTCTCAAATAGCTTCAACATGTCACCATGACATCCACTACCCCGCAATGCATTTGTACCTCGTCATGTGCACCCTTGTGACTTCACATCCAATCCATCCAAGGCACGTGGGTAGCTCTCAAATAGCTACAACATGTCCCCATGACATCCACTACCCTGTAATGCATTTTTACTTTGTCACTCCCTCTGAAGAGGGACCACACAAAGCTTGTCCCTAAAGTGCTCGAACTTCGTCCTCGATAGTGGCTTGGTCAACACGTCTGCAACCTGCTCCTCGGTAGTCACGTATTGGAGCCTCATTGCTTCCATCTGCACCATATCCCTGATATAGTGATATTTGATCTTGATATGCTTCAACCTATCATAGAACATCAGATTCTATGACAACTTCATGCAACTTTGGTTGCACACCAAATGCATGTCGCCTCCAATTTGAGACCAAATAACCCAGACAACAACTTCTAAAGCCACATTGCTTCTCTACATGTTGCACATGCTACCACATATTCAACCTCAGTCGTATTGAGTGCTACACATGACTTCTTCTTCCTGCTCCATGAAACCATATTGGAGCGTAGATGGAAGCAATATGTCAAAGTACTCTTCCGATCAGTAATATTGTTGGCCCAATCTGAATCTGAATACCCATATAACCCAAACTCATGGTATGTCATGTACCTAAGACCATAATCCAATGTACCCTTAAGGTACCTTATCGCAAGTTTTTTTGTGACCAAATGAACCTTCCCGAGCTACTCCATATATTGACTCAGGGTGTTCACAACAAAACATATATTATGTCTCGTGTTTGTCAAGTACATCAACGAACCCACCATTTGCTTGTATAAAGTAACATCCACAGTCTTTGAAGACATATCTTGCAGAAACTTCATATTTGATACCATAGGTGTAGCCATTGCCTTGTAATCCAACATCCCAAACCTCTTTAGGATGTCCAATGCATACTTCCCTTGATTCAAAAGATCTTGTCATGTCTTTGTCATACCTTGAGACCCAAAAAGTAATGTATCATCCCGATATCTTTCATCTCAAACTCAGCAACCGGTTTTCTCTTACACTCTGAGATCATCTTTTCCACACTTGTTATAAATAAGTCATCCACATACAATAGTAGTATTACTGGACCATCATCCACAACCTTAAAATGAAGGTTAGGATTTGCATTGCTCTTTGTAAATCCTAAGCTCATCAGAAAAATTTTGATCCTACCATACGATGCTTTAGGTGCCTGCTTTAATCAATATAAATCCTTCTTCAATCTGCACACATGTGTCTCTCTATCATGTACCTCGAACCCTTGTGGTTGCTCCACATATACTTCCTCTTTTATTTCACCATTCAAGAAGGTTGTCTTCACATCCATCTAATGCACCTTCCATTTCATTATTGTGGCCAATGAAAGTATAGTCCTGATCAAGGTATATCTCGCCACAAGAGCCAATGTCTCCTCATAGTCAATGCCCTCCTTTTGAGAGAATCCTCGAGCCACAAGTCTAGCCTTATAATTTTCAATACTACCATTAGCTGCATGTTTAGTTTTCTAGATCCATTTTGAACTTACTATGGATTTCTCCTTCGGTATGGGGACCACATCCTAGACATCACTCTTTACTGTGGACTAATATTCCTCCCCCATGGCATCCTTCCATACCCTATTTTATGCAGCCTCTTCATAATTGGATGGTTTTGCATCCATGATATCACACAAACATGCCACATAGTTGGAATATGGTTTCAGCTTCTTACTTTCCCTGAGATATTTTTCTGGGGCACCATATCTTTCTGCATCTCTGATGAGCTCATGTGCCCAAGCTCGTCTTCTCTTGTGAGAAGGCATCTTTGTTGGCCTCTGAGGTTCTGCCATGTCATTATCCTCATGAATGAATTCCTCTAGTTCAACTTCTTATGCCTCTGGAACTCTAGTAAATTCATTCTCCTCCTCATGAACCTCGTTTGCACAATCTTGTTTTGATTTGTTGAAAGCTGCACTCTCATCGAAGGTGACATCTCAGCTAATCTCAACTTTTCGGTGACTGAGAACATATATCATGTATGCCTTTGATGTGTCACTGTAACCAACAAATATGCCATTCTTTATAGGTGGATATAATTTTTTCCTCTTTTCCTTGGGGACATGCACAAATACGAGGCAGCAAAATATTCTTAGATGGTTGACTTCTGGCTTCTCTCCCGAAAACATCTCCTCTGGTGTCTTATTTTCAAGTACTTTGTGGGGAATTTTGTTATGCATGTACATTGCAGTTTTTTTTGCTTCTTCCCACAGATGCATAGGTAGATCGTGATCATGGATCATAGCCTTCATTGCTTCAATGATCGTTCGATTCTTCCTTTTTTCTACTCCATTCTGTTGAGGATTGTAGGGAGTAGAAAGCTCCCTCTTAATCCCATTTTCATTGCAATATTCTTTGAATTCCTCTGAAGTGAATTCTCCTCCATTGTCTGATCACAAGGTCTTTATCTTCCACTCCGTTAGGTTTTCTACCAGTGCCTTAAATTCTTTGAATTTTCCAAATACTTCATTATTTTCCTTCAACAAATAGATCCAAGTTTTACGTGAATAATCATCAATAAAAGACACATAATATACATACCCTCTTAGTGAAGTTGTTGACATCAGTCCACACACATTCGAGTGCACGATGTCCAATACTCTTTTGGCTCTGCTATTGCTGCTGGGAAAGGAGTGCTTCGCGTTCTTTCCTTGAGCGCAACCTTTGCACACGTCGTATGGTTTTTCTTGGATCTCTGGTAGTCCCATCACCATCTTGCTCACACTCGGTAGGGCCTTGTAATGTAGGTGAGAAAATCTTATATGCCATAATTCACTGGGATTCATAGTGTCATGAATTAATGTTGAATCTGATCTCCCTTTCAATTTGTAGATTCCTCCCTCTTGAACTCCAATCACCACAGCAGCATCAAAAGTATTCCCTCTAGGCCACATAAGAACTTGTCCATCAAAAAATGAAAATCTATAACCCTTCTCATCCAATGTTGAAATCGAGAGAAGGTTCTTCTTCAATCGAGGAACATAGAGAACTTCCTTCATCTTCATTGGCTTTCCCGATTATAACTTGTAGGAGCCTTCTCCTACTCCTTTGATCGGATATTGATAGTCATATCCCAATTTCACCTTGTGTGGTGAATCCTTATAAGTAAGGTTAGACAAGGAGTCTTTATAACCTGTTATGTGCTTGGAAGCACCACTGTCCACCAGCCAAATGTCACTTCCATGAGTGACAGTTCTTGTAAGGGTTGAGATAAGAACATATTCTTCATCACTTGATCCATCTTCCTTTGTAACCTTCTTGGGTGGCTCATCATCATCAATTGTATGAACATGATGCCTTTTACCTCCTTTCTTTTCCCTTGGTCTCTGAATGAGGGAACAATTCCTAGCAATGTGTCTCATTTTCTGACAATGGAAACATTTGATATTTGGGTTATTTCTTCTGCCCTTTTGAAACTTCTTGGGTGAGGAGGGCTCTTTCCTTCTCTTTCCTTTCCTGGTGTGGGCGACTAGGGCTTGATTATCATCTCCCATTTTCTCTTCTCTTGATGTCGTCATTGCTTCTTCTCGGTTGCAATCTTCCCATAGCCTACTGAACTTGGGTAGCTTCCTTCTTGAGCATATCCCTTGGATAAATGTATCCCATGACCTTGGGAGGCCATTCAAGGTGGTCATCACCATTTCTTTTCCATTCACTGTATCACCAATGGATTATATATGCTCCTTGATCAGATTCACTCTTGAAAAGTAAGAGTGGATGGTTTATGAATTATGCATCCTCACAGTCTTTAACTGAGTTCTCAAGGTCATTATTTGGTTGATGTTGTTGCCTTCAAACAGTTGAGTTAAGCCATCCATCATTTATTTTGGAGTGGATAATGAAGATATGTGATGAATAAGATGGTCCTTAATTGAATTTGCAATAATTTTCTTTGCTTTGACCATATTCTTCTTGTGCTATGCTTTAGCCTGATCTCCCTCTGGTTCTGAAACATCTTCTTTAGTGAACTTCTCTAGATCATTCTTCTAGGAGGAGGGATACTATGTACCTCCAGGTTCTGAAGTTGTCATCTCCCTCCATATTCTCATCAATCTTGGTTTTGGTAGTCATCCTGCCCCTAAATCACAAATTCTGGATTCTGAAGATCTAATCCAGGGAAAAGATGTGCTCCATTAGGGCGCACTTGCTTATAGTCTTGTCTTGTCCGACAACCACTCCTATCAAGAAAAAAATCTCATTTTGTCTTCTAGATATGCGAACTGTCTTATATTCATGCCTACTTTGATACCATGTTATAATTTTAGAAGTTATAGTTATATTCTTTAACATTCATTAACAATTGCATGTAATAGGGTCACTGAAAGATAAACAGTCACAGAACAAAAGATATATCCCGAGAAACCCTCATGGGGGAGAAAATCCAACAACCAATTCTTCAGTATAGATTCCTTCAACTAGTACAATGTCATGCTATAGCTCTCCACAAATAGACCAAGACCAAGAAACAGAGACCTCATGCACTAAACCTCCTTTGCTATGCTCCAAATACACAAGAGAAGGCAAGTTGTGTGTGTATACAAATGAGAGGAACTTGACCTCTATTTATACACATAACTTGATTCCCAAAAAGACGCAACCCTAAGAGGGGCCATTTTGACTTTTACAATAAGGATAACAATAAAATAATAATTTCTTTTGAGCCGATTTATACAACAAGATTATAATAACCTTCTTGAGGTTTGACCAATACAAATACAAAACAATATCTTCTACAATTACATCAAAATATCAACATTTTTCACATCAAACCTTGCACCCAATAAATAAATAAAAGCATATGATTCAAAAAATTCAAAAACATTTTACCATTTTCTAAAAAATAAAATTAATAATTATTTTTTACAAAACATTAGAGAATCACTATATGCAACATAAAACTAATAACAATATGCTATTGCTATACTCTGTAGGGATTCATAAGTAAAGAAACTTAATTTCTTTTTTCATAAATTATTTCCCAACCTAGATGGGAATTTTTTCAAAAGCTATAGCTTTATTTGATTGATCGAAACATTAACCATAAAACTTTATCTTGAAGAATTTTTACCTATTTTAAAATAAGTTAAATTATGGAAATTTAAAGAAAATATTAAAATAAAATTTTCAACAACATATAAATAAATAGATTAACTTATCAATAATCAAATTAGTTTTTTTTTTCCAATAGAAAAATATCTCAAATTATATTAATGATATAATTCATTTACAATGCAATATCGATTCTGAGCAGAAAAACGGAGAGTGACAGTCATAACAGAGGGGTTGAAGACTGTGCTTGATACAAAAACATTCAAACTGACCAAAAGGGGAAGGAACGGTAGGTAGAAAACTCATTTAATTGTTCTTAAAAGCTATTGCGCTTCACTACAATCACAAGATCCCTACGCATCTCAAGCTTCAAAGATATTAAGGTGAGTATGAGGAATTTCAATTCCATTATACCAGTGAAAAAAAGACAGTCTGCCTTTCAGTTCCTTGAGTGCCCTCTTGGTTAGGATATCGGCCTCCTTATTGTGGACCTTGTAGATATGTTGAAAATTTATGTCTTGAAAGGAAGTAGCCATTTCCTTTGTATTCAGTTTCCAGCCTTCAAAATTTATCGCATGGAGATGCTCCTTAAGATTTGTCCAATCGATTATTACCTTTGAATCCCCCGGCACTTGAAGTTTTTTTATCAACCAGTGAGTTGCCATCGTAAGAGTTGCCCACAATTCCATGAGCTTCGCCTTGGTGTTTGTTCCAGCTCCGCAATTTATGAACCATTTGATAATATTCGACTCATGGATTTTGATAATGCCACCAGCTCCACAGCACTCGCCATTTGAAAGGGCAGCGCCATCGAAGCATGCCACAGAGAACCCTTCAATCTAAGCAATATTAGACACCATGTTTGGGATTGTTTTGAGAGTCGAAAACTGCCAAGAGAAGGAAGCAACTATCCTATGCGCTACTGCAAGATGAGAGGGGTTTCGCTCTTCGCAGATTGTCTTATTCCTCTCTTTCCATACATGCCAGCATGCGAGGGCAGCTAGGCTTGAAGGAGTTGTTTTATCCTTTGACCAATTATTGAAACAATCTGTGACGGTAATACCATCCCACTTCGATTTAGATGATAGAATTTGTACAAGCAGGACCACACTACCTTTGAGAAAGTACAATGGATAAGTAAATGATCAATATCCTATGTGTCACGCTTACAAATCAGACAAACCCCCAGACCCTCCCATCCTCTTTTCTAAAGCGAGTCCCACGTCAGCACCTTGTGGTTGGCAGCCAGCCACCAGAACAATTTTATTTTTAATTGAATCTGCCAATTCCATAAGTGAAACGTCCATCCACTATGAGTCGAGTAGTCTAGAGAAAGGATGAGCGCCTTGTATACAATTTATACAAAACAATCAAAATAGTTTACTAATAATAAACATGTTACAAAGTGAGAAAATATCATTTTTTTCTCACAATCAATTACACCCAATTAACAAATAGAAAAAATTGAATTCATCCACTTATTAAATCACTCCTCATTATTAGTCCCTAGCATGGGACTATAGCAATGAGTTTGTTTTTGATGTGACATTAATTTGCTTTTGATCATAAATTTGTGTATGCAATGTAATGTTTAACATAGGAAAACAAATATATATTTTTGGATATAATAAAAATATTTGTGTTTCTCATTTTTAATTGGTTGATAGAATTGAAGTGTTATTGCTCCCTTCACGTCTTTCAATATGTATAATTAATTACATAATCAATGAATTTCACCAATCACCACATCTAAATATAAAAAGTTGTACTATGTATTTATTATTATGCATTATTATATTTATATTATATTTATTATCTAATATATTATTTATTATTATATTTATTATCTAATATATTATTTATTATTATATTTATATTGTATATTATATTTATGAATATCATAGTTCCATTCAACTTAGGGTTCATTATACATTTTGAATAACAAACAACCTTCAATTATTATCTTTTGACAAAAAATATTCATTACTTGTGCATTTAGTTATATTAAGTTTCATTATTCAACATTTATTTCCCAACTAACTAGATAGGGACTGCGTTGCCATGCCAGGTGGACAAAAAGTGGGTACTATAGAGTACCGCTTATTTGACTGTTGAGCATGCCATGACTACTCGAACTCACAACATATCTTAAAATGGCAACATAACAAACCGCCATACTAACGAGGAGAAGCCATCCTAGAACAACATCTTTATTTTTCAAAGGCCAAATCCAAAGTATCAACATTGGATCTAAAAATGTAATAAAAGGTTAAGTTGGATCTAAATTCACCGCCCATGGATGTAGTGAATTGTTTAAAAAAAAACGCAATCAATCTTATTTGAAGTTGATAAATCTTCCTCAAGCAAACAAACGACTTACTTCTGGAAAATAATAATTGTTATTCATAGTAAGATTGTCTTTTAAATTTCCATACTTTTTCAATTTTAATAAATGTGAATATGGTAATTTACTAAATGTGATTTTGTTAACACGTTACATTTGCATTTTAGAATGATTAGTTTACCAAATCCCATTATGATAAAGGATTGCATAAAAAAATTGTTGTGAAGTGTTTAATTATGTTGGTGTAATTACCATGAGGAATGGAATGGAATTTTTTTTACATATGCACCATGTATCAAGGAGAGGTGTATTATAATATTATTTTATATCACATTGTATTATATTTTACGACATTTTTTTTCTTTTTATAGATATGTTAAATTATATATGTAGACTTGATTAAGTTTCCATTTTCACTTTATTAGTCCCTGTCGTAGGCATAGAGGGATTATAGCGATCGATAAAGCGTTGACTACATATTAGTTTGTCCTTTGATCGGAAATATTTGCACAATACCTATTGTTGGAGCTATGGAATTAAAAGCATATATTTTTATATATTAAAAAGTAACATATATGTATTGATCTAATTGGCTAAGAGATTAGAGGTCTTATTGTTGGCTTCGTTATTCCCAATGTAGTATATGGAAACATATCCAAACGTTTTCTCATAGACAGTATGTTTTAATCATATATTTTTTCTGTATATTGCTTGAAGGTCGATTAATGCTACCATTAGTTTGAATGTTTGTATTAGCATTTTCTGCTACCCGAATATATCCGTCAATTTTTATATGTACTAAGCATATTGAAATGTTTTCATATCCAAGCTTTGTATATTTCTTGAAATTTATTGACACTTATTCTGAGATGTCTCAATAGGCCTGACAGCGTAAATGTCTACATGATGCGACATCCACCAACACCCCTGACAACTTAAATGTTTGCATACATCGAGGTCCTTAGATAGACTGAGAGTCTTAAATATTTATGTAAATACGATTCTCGGAGTACATGCCAGTTCAACAACCATTGTATGTTTCATCCTTGCTCTACCATTGAAGCTACATACATTGTTTATTGGTTCGGTGACTGCTTCTTCTTTGCTGGTTTGTCGGGTGTTGCCATTGTATGTTTCATCCTCGTAATCATTGAAGCTAGATACATTGTTTACTGGTTCGGTGAGTGGTTCTTCTTCGTTGGTTTCTCGGTTGTTGTTTTTTGTTGTTTCGCTCGCGATTCGAACTGCGCTTCTGCATTTCATCATTTCGGAGTAAGTTTCGATGCCATAGTTTCATTTTGTATTTCTTGTTTTTTGTTTAGTGTTTGCAGTTTGCAAGTAAGAATGTTTGCTTATTTGTAGTCGCATGTTCCTTGTATGTTTCTCGTTCCTTTTCTGCTTCGGCTGCAGTTTCGTAATCGTTGGAGATACATCTGTTGTTCACTGGGTCGATGGCTTTTGTTGGTTCGTTGGTTCCTGGGTTGCCAGTTCTGTTTGTTTGCCTGGGGTTTGTGCTTTGGGGCCCTAGGGGTGTAGTTCGGCCTCTTCGTGCTTTCTCGCTGGTTTGGTCCTTACTAGTTTCTTTTCTTCGATTCGGCCTTGCAGGGTTGGGGTGCAGCGGCGGTGGTTGGAGCTTTTCTTTTTTCTTTTTTTTTGGATTGTTATTGTTTTTTGGGGGCGCTTTACGGTGTTCATCCACTGCACCCACCAGTCAATCTGCAGTTGTGTTATTTGTCATTTTTACAGAGGTCGTTATCTGTAATTATGTGAGATTTTCTTGGTGCTCAAGTCCTACCATGAAAGAAAATAGTTGCATACAAAATTGTTGGAGGATTACATGTGAATTACAATATCCGTTATTTTTTGTTGGAATAAAGAATATGTATGTAGCCTACATTTATAGACCATGTATGGTCAGATGTGTGGATATGACATGACATGTTCTTTCTCCTCTACATAGATTGGTGTGTGCACGAAACAATTTGTGTTGTGCTTGAGAAATGATATGTGCAACAAAGATTCTTCAAGATTATATTTTCATGTCTGGAAGCATGTCTGGGTAGTTTGCCACGGAAAACTGAGAACTTGTATCGTGGGCATAGCAGTCTGTGTAGAGGATAAAGAACATGGTTAAAGAGCATATCTGGATGAATTGCCAAGGAAAACCAGAAATCGTTTAGCTGCAGCCATGTAATTGTGTGATATTTTCTACCTTGTAATATATTTTGGCTAGGGAAAAAAAAGCTAGACGTTTACAGCCATGGATAGAGAAGCGCAAAGGTTCATGTTTTTGACTTTGTAAACTGTTCATTGAGTCAGTTTTTTTGTATCTACATATTGCTTGTTCTCCAGTGAATACCAGCTTCCATTGATGCTCATTGAATTTTGTGGGTTCCCACATTGAAACAAACTGAGTAGATGGAGAAAAGGAGGGAGTCTTGACTGCATCGGCTGAAAAGGATATAGAAAGGTGCATGCTTGTATTGTTGTTTCATATTGCATTGTTTTGTATTTCATTTATGGTCTGTATATATGTTAAAATAGTTGTGTGCCTTCCTACATGGTAAGTTATCTTGGTTACATACGTCCCTTCCTGCATACTAAGCTAGTTTATGTCCGTTGTGTTTGCGCTGCATTGTTGCATTTAAAGAAACAGAATCGCTGGACAAGACAAAGGACTCTTTGGCGGGTAAATAGACCTTTTTCTTTTTCTTTTAGATGTTTGTTTTCATACTAACTTGCCTTCGTCTCAATTGCATCTTCGACGTTGCTGCCTTGGAAAAAACAGGTTGCTTGGATAGGGAGATGAATTATTTTGTGCAGCAACAGAGGATTCTGTGGTACAATCTTCTAAAAGGTATACCAAGTGTGCCAGTAAATTAAATATACAAACCAGGTGGGAGCATATAATATTAGACTTGAAAATGATGAATTCGCAGTAATGGGCCTTTCTGCGCTCCTTGTTTCTACTTTTTCCATTTTCTATTATCCCTTTTGTTTTCTAATTCATTTGTTTAGTGTGGTTTCTAAAAATTCCCTCGTGCGTCGGTTGGCAGACTAATGGACTAACATATGTGGTCCTGCTTCTACCTTATTCCATAGTTACCCACTTTGTCGATTACGGCTTCCAAGTTGGCAGGTTGAAGATTGCTCCCCTGTCTTCCGGGGGTCCGCGATATACAGATTGGCCATGGTGACCTGCGGTCACGCCCTGTTTACTGTTAAACATTTCTCCAGTTAAAAAATTAAGATGCATACAATTTTATGGCTATTTGGTCCTTCCGATGGAAAATATACAATGCATATATTTGTTTAGTCCTGATGTTCATCTGCACATGCTTGCATCATAAAAAGTTGGACTAGTGAGACGGCCATGAGCAGTCAGTCGTCCCAGACATCGGCAGACCGACAAGGCCAAAGGTAAATATGCATACGTTGTGCTCTTACTATGTTTACTAAAAAAATTTCTTGGGATATATATTCATCTATGGCATGGCAGATATGTTGATGTCATTTTCAATACATGGTTTCCAGCTCGCAAGAAGTATCAACAAGTACAAGCGAAACGTTGAACGTGATTCATGTTCCGCAAACCAAGAGGTGTGGTTGCGAAACTGTGGCTCCATAGTTCATCAATACTATTCATGTACTTGTAGCACACTACCATTCACTTTAGTTTTCCTATTCAAAAAATGTCATCAGGTCTAGAGTTGTGACATCCAAAGTACTGTCAATAGAGGGCTTGAACAGCCGCCAAAGTAGAGAACTGTTCATCGGGGACATAATAGTTGTCTATACCACCTACTTGGACAAGGCAAACAAAAGTAGATCCATTATGCGTGCTGACATGGCAGACAAGTACGCCATGATGACAATCACACTGACTGTTCCTCCACTACTTGTCTAGAAACATGCAGAAAAGATATTGCCGCATAATGGGATATCCATTACAAATTTTAATATATTGCCCAAAATAGTATATGACCGTGGTGATTGCGATCGAATTATTTTTCTCAACGAAGCAAGCATTGTGGAAAAAAATCTTGTTGTTTGTTCAGAATATCGCTTCCTCCCAGACTCGACTATCAGGCAGCTTGCACAGAGCACTGATATTTACCCAATCGGAACGATTGGGGTTGTTGTGACACTGGCGAGAAAATTTGGGTCGCAACACATTCTCCATATAAAGGATGGAGAGTCGGACAGCAACAAGGAAATGGTACCACTTTTCATATTCAGTTTTGTTCTTAATTTTCGCATCTGCATATATATCGGATAAGTTACACAAATATTGCATTGTTCCATGTTG
>JASDQU010273879.1:0-14276 GCA_032191745.1 Picea mariana
GGAAACAACATGATGTATACTATTCATTCATGGGTGTTGTATATGCATGTGCATTTTCCTTCATGTCCAAATACCTTTATCAATCTTGCGGTCCAAAACCCATGACTAGGGTTGACATCAATGACAACAATCAATCTTCCAACACCAGCCCACCAAAAAAATTTTTGGAGTTCAAAGGATTCAAACTCGGGACCTCTGATGGGAGGCTATGCATTGGAGCCTAGGCATATGCCCACTACATATCGCATGGATGACCTCTCCTACCAGCATAACACCTTCACAAAGGAAGGAGAACCAAGAGAGTCAACTCCATGACCCTGTGACGTAATGACCTCACAATATTATGCTAGCCAATAAATCCAAAGTGCCACATCCACTTGAGCTACTTACAAAAGAAATAAAGGAGAAACCATAAGGGGTTGTGGTTCCTCCAATGCCCAACACAAGCACCCATGCCCAAAACCAAGATCCAAGTTGAAGGAACGAGTCCATGAGGGGAATTATTTACCCAATGTGCCCTCTGTGAATAACACACCACACAACTCCAGACAAAGCCTGAATCTTGATCCTAAATACCAAGAGAGGAACCAACGAGGGAAGCACGGACGACCACAGTCAGGAAGAAAATAAAAACAAGCCGCTTGAGGGAAAACATAGGATGGACTAGTGAAAGTTTAGGGTTTAGGTACTTAGAGACTAGGATGGGCACGTGGGACTCATGCGAGAGCTCATCCTTAAAGGCTACCAGCATGGTCTCAGGCATTGTAGTTCTTTCAATAAATGCCTCGTTTCTCATCCAAATATTAAGCACACAACACATATATTTTGTATATATTTTAATTTCAATATATTTTATTTTTATAAGCGCTTTAGACTCGTCTTCAAACCAGTCAATAATAATATTAGCATTTTCAATATTTTATTATTTTATTTGAAAGTATTAATACTATTTTGTAAATTAAAAATAAATAAATAATACATATATATTTTAAAATAATAATAATAAGAAGAAGAAGAAGAAGAAGAAGAAGAAGAAGTTATTATTAATAGTAATTGAATAAAGAAGTATATAAGAGTTTTAATTTAATGAAAAATGATAAGGTTAATCTAATAATTAAGTTAATTAACCTATTTACTTTAATGATTTATTGGTAAACTTGATAATTAAATTAACATTATAAAGTTTTAATGTTAATAGTGGGTTTGTAACCCATATGATTAATGAATGTAATAGTGTTATTTTTATAATTTATAAAGGTTAAAGGTCCTTGTAGAGTAGCGGGAGTTTGACGCATGTTGTGGTGAATAATTAGGGTATAATAGGAGGTTCAAAATTCTTCAGAAGAACCATAGTATTCATTTTTGCATGTCGACATTTTGGATCCACAACAGGATCCATCTTCAAGACATAAAATCCTGAGGAAAAACAAGAGAGGAACCCTAATAAATACTAAAGTGGAGTGGAGGAACCTAAGGTCGACTAAGAGAGATAGTAGGGTTTATTAAAAATTACAAAAAATAATAAAAAATGGAGTGGAGGATGGCCTAAAGTTGGCTAGGTGAAACCCTAGGGTTTACTAAAGAATTCTTAAATTAAATCTATCTATAATAAAATAATTGTTAAATTACTACTTAAGTGGTGAGCTATGATAAAAAAATTTAATTTAATTTGTTAATTCAATGAAATGAGTATTATTATTAATCTTAAATGCTAGGTTAGGTTGAAATAAGGTTTAATTCAATTGGTGGTGATAATAATAATAATGTTAGTTTAGGTTCAAATTAGAATTAAATTAAAAGTGGTAACATAAATTGTAGGGGTTTAGAAATTAATTTATTGGTATTAATTAAGTAAGTTAAGTTATTAAATTAATTCTAAAAACCTGGGGGAGAGAAAGGTTAAGACCTAGAAAAGGAAATTTTGAGAGCGGTGTGGTTCTCAAGTCCTAGGGTTCAGGATTTTATTGTCTTCTTTGTCGGATGAGCAGAATCCAACTATCATTCATCTCCAGGCCGTTGTCTCTGTTTAGGTTATTGGGATTCTTAATGATTTCAATAGCTTCTCTAATTTGGCGTTTAAGGAAGTGGTCTTCTTTTGCTAAGATTTTGGTGTCTTCTAAGCATACATGATGCTTTGTTGTGAGAGAGTGTTTGGCTAATGCTGAGGTACGAGTTCAACCATTCCTAATGTCAACACCATGCTCTTTAATCCTTGTGTGGAAAGAGCAGCCTGTTTCTCCAATGTAGCATTTTCCACAAGAATGCTCTATTCTATAAACTCCTTTTCAATTAAGTTGGTCTAGTTTATATTTTACTGACCTAATTTTCTGTAAATGGCCCAAAAGCTGAAACGACCTAGAAGCAGTGAATGAAAGGAAAGGACCCTCCTTGGATCAGTACCCAATATTGTCAGAGTTTAAGGATTTTTTTCTGAACAAGTTGCCAGGGTTTCCTCTTGAGAGGGAGCATGATTTTACTATTGAGCTAAAACCTGGTGCAAAACCAATTTCCAAGACTCTGTATAGGATGACAGTGCCAAAACTTTGTGAGTTGCAGATGCGGTTGAAATAGCTACTTGACTTAGGGCTAATAAGGCCGAGTGTCTCACCTTGGGGTGCACCAGTCATTTTTGCGAAGAAGAAGGATTGTTCCTTATGACTGTGTATAGATTACAGGGACTTGAACCATGCTACAGTGAAAAATAGGTACCCAATGCCATAGATAGATGATCTCTTTGATTAGATGAAAGGAGTAGCAATATTCTCAAAAATTGATTTGCGATTAGGGCATGACCAGTTGAGGATTAAGGAAGGCGATATTCCTAAAAATGCCTTTTGAACTTGGTTTGGGCATTATGAGTTCATTGTAGTACCTTTTGGATTGACCAATGCACCAACAATATTCATGACTCTCATGAATGGTGTATTCCGGAAGTACTTAGACTGCTTTGTACAAGTCTTTCTAGACGATATCCTCATCTATTCCAAGAACGAAAGAGAACATGAGGAATACTTGTGAGTGGTGTTTTCCGGCCTTAGAGAGAACAAATTGTATCGGAAGTTGTCGAAGTGTTACTTCTTCCAGAAAGAAATTCACTATTTAGTTCATATCATTTCTGGTGAAGGAATCTTTGTGGACCCAGAAAAGGTAAAGGCCATTATGGAATGGCCAATGCCGAAAAATGCTCATGAGATAAGAAGCTTCATGGGGCTAGCAGGTTATTATCAGAGATTGGTGGAAGGGTTCTCTAAAATAGTGAAACCCATCACCACTTTGCAGCACAAGGTGGTCAGGTATGAATGGATAGAAGCATGTGATAGTGCATTCATCGAGCTTAAGAGGTTACTAACTAGTGCACCAATTCTACGAGTGTCGAATATGGAAAAGGACTTCATAGTCTGCACAAATGCCTCGAAGCAAGGGTTGGGGGCCATGCTAATGCCAGATGGAGGAGTGATAGATTATGCGTCAAGGAAGTTGAAGAAACACGAGGAGATTTACACTACTCATGATTTAGAGTTGGAAGTTGTAATGTTAGTTCTGAAACTTTTGAGGCACTATCTAGTGGGGCAAAAATTTGAGCTCAAAACGGACCATGAAAGTTTAAAACACCTATTCACTCAAAGGGATCTTAATTCCAGGTAGAGGCGATGGAGTGAGTCTATGAGTGAGTATGATTTTGGTATTCCATACATCAAGGGAAAATAAAATTTGGTCACAGATGCCTTGAGAAGGAGACCACGTGTCTTCTCGTTGGTACCCTTAAAAGTCAATATGAGGGAACGTGTGTTGACGCAACTCCTTGGAGATAGTTGGTATTTAAAGGTTACTTGAAACCTCCAAAGTGGGAGGCAATTAGATCCAAAGTATGAAGGATATAGCCTAGAAGGTGATGGGCTATTAAGATACCAAGGAAGGATGTACATCCCCGAAGGTGGGGATATTCGAAGCATCATACTGAATGAAGCCCATAAATCACTTTATTATGCGCATCCAGGTGTGAAGAAAATGTACGCAGACATGAGAAAGTTGTTCTTTTGGGTAGGCATGAAGCGCGATGTAGTCCATTTCGTCGCCAAGTGCCTAGAGTGTCAACAAGTGAAATATGACCACCATCACCCGACAGGTCTCCTACAACCACATGATGTTGCTATGTCCAAGTGGGAAGTCATTTCTATGGATTTTGTTGTGGGGTTTCTATTCACATCTCATAGACACAACACCATTCTTGTGATAGTTGATAAGTTAACCAAGAGTGCTCATTTTATTCCAGTTAGAGACACTTACGATGTCACTTATGTGGCATGTGTGTTTCTAAGTGAGGTCATTTGTTTGCATGGGATACCCAAGATGATCATTTCAGATAGGGACTCCATATTCACTTCTAGTTTTTGGAAAAGTTTGCAGTCAACATTGGGGACGTAGTTCAACTTAAGCACAACTTATCATCTGGAAACAGATGGGAAAAATGAGAGAGTAAATCAAGTCATGGAAGACATGCTTAGAATGTATGTCATGGATAATCAAACCCATTGGGAGAAGTACCTACCTTTGGTATAGTTCTCCTATAATAACAGTTTTCATAGCTCCATCGGGATGCCACCGTATGAAGTTATATATGGAAGGCCATGTAGAACATCGTTGATTTGGAAAAGATTAGAAGACCGCATGACAGTTGGGCTAGAATTGATTCAAGAGATGGAGGAACAGGTGATACAGATTAGGCAGAGACTAAAGGAAGCACAGGATAGACAGAAAATTTATGTTGATGCACATAGGACTGACTGAAGTTATAAAGTGGGAGATCAGGTTTTCATTTGCATCAGGCCTAATAAGAGTACCATTCGGTTCGGGAAGGGGACAAAGTTTTCACCTCGATTTATAGGACCATTCAAAATCTAAGAGAAAATTGTACCCGTTGTATATCGTCTCATACTGCCACCCCACTTGCATAAAACTTATAATGTTTTCCATGTATTTGTTCTATGTCATTATGTTGCTGACGAATCCCATAAACTAAATTGGAAGGAATTGCAGGTATCGAACGTGGGAACCCTCACTGTAGAACCGTTACGCATATTGGACCGTAGAGTCTGATAGCTCAGGAACCATTTGGTAGACCAAGTTAAGGTCTAGTGGGACAAATATAGTCCAAGATCTGCTACTTGGGAGGATGCCGAGACATTACGACGAGATTATCCCTCACTCTTTTGACCACCTCAAGAATATGTCTATTGAAGGTTGGGTGTATGTAACACCACCTTTTGACTTAGATAACTAGGATTACTTGAAACCTAATCACCTTTATTTTCTATTCACAGTGAAACTATTAATGATACACTTGAAATTTTAAGACGTAGGAACCTTTATGAATGTTTAAACGTTATTTGAATGATGATGGATATGATGCGATCTATTATGAGAATGCAAATTCTATGAATGTTTAAATGTTACTTGAATGATGATGGAAATGATGCGATCTATTATGAGAATGTAAATTCTATGAATGTTTAAATGTTACTTGAATGATGATGGATATGATGCGATCTATTATGAGAATGTAAATTCTACGAATGTTTAAATGTTATTTGAATGATGATGGATATGATGTGATCTATTATGTAAATGAAAATTCTATGAACGAGTAACGTCAATTGAATTATAGGGATATTATAAGATCTTTTTATAACTTGAAAACTTTCACATTTAAATTTTTTGGTATGTGGATACCGAATTGAGATTATGATCATATGCATTTACATGATGATAATGCATAGATATGTATGAGTTTGTGTTATAGACTAGTTTACAGGTCAATGGGATATGAAATAGCCAAGGGATAATGGTAATAAAATGGATGTCATGACCACCGACTGAGAAACAATATGGTATGGATCTTGTATGTGAAATTATATTGGTACGAATGCACTGCTTGATATGTGGGCCAGTGCAGGTTTTCAGGTAGTGAGACTGCCCAAACTGAATAAATGATGACAAAATTCCCAGCAACATGGTACCACTATATATTCCATTGTAGGGTGTGAACCCTAGTCCTATTAGGAGGGGTGGAGGAATTTCCCACCGTGTATCCTTTGAAACCTGGAGTCATGGGAGGACGACGTTAATTCATGCTCCCCTACACGTGTGATGATGACTGACAGTTTCCTGTTGGGGAAGCTTGGTCAAGATAGTGACACTTCCACTTACGGGTTCTATTTGGAGTTAGGTCAATATAGTTGATGCTCCAAGATAGTCCAGCAGAGGAAGGATAGGAATGGATGATGGAAGTAAGTTAGGGAGGAAGGATGAATAGAAATAGTTGAGAGTGTATGGATATTTTCCTTATGGTGGAATTTATTGTTTTCCTTCTGAAAATAAAATATGTATCTATGTATATTCATAATTACTTAACTGAACTATAATTGTCTAAATAAACGTTATTGATCTAGATTATTGTAATTAAAGGATTTCACAAACATTTAATTGGTTTATTATCTTTTATAAAATGAATCGTCTTGTTGATTGGGTTGGATGCATACAAGAATTACTATAGAGGTGATATTTATTTTCATTAGTACATGCACGAGACTTGTATGTGCTAGCTACACATGTACACTAGTGTGTATGAGTTTTCTTTGACTTACTTACTGATAATGTTGTCTATTGGATATGAATGTGTGAACCATGTGTCATTTCCCTTGTATTATAAATTACTTTAACTTTAGGATGAAGTTTCCTAAAGGGTGGGTGTATGTAACAACCCTAATGAATTAATTAAGTATCATGACTAAATATTTGTTTAATAAATATTAGTTTAATAAATTATTAATTTTGATTTTTTTTAAGACTTATTTTATAATTTAATTGTATTGGTAGATGGACCCATTAATGGGGAGATAAGGAGGTTGAGGCTTAATGGGGGGATAAGGTGGTTGAGGTTTAATGGGGGGATGAGGCAGTAGGAAGGAAAGAGAAGGGGATAAGGCAAGGGAGAGGACTTGGGAAAGGTATCTTTTTGGGTGAAGTAACATTTTTTGATATTAGGGAAGGTGAGAAAAATTGGAGGGGGAAGGAGAAGGGAGGGGGAGTGTTTTGTGCTTACAGACTTGAGGAATTTCATAGGGGGAACCTATTGCTGGGAATATTGGGCTTGGGGGCCAGGAAACCGTAAGGAATCCTAGGGCTAGGGAGCTGGATAGGATGTTCCTAGCTGGCTGGGAGGTTAATCAGTTTTGAGCAGAGCTTCAACTTGGGCAAAGATTCTGAATAACATCCGTTTGAGGTATTTATTATCATTATTATGTTGTGTTCATTATTGTTATATTTTTCATTTTTATTATGATGAACATGTTATTAATTATCATGCTGATCATTTTTAAATTATGTTGAACAGTGAATTGTTATTATGCTCAATAGTGAACAAAAAATAAATTATGATAGCATTTCTATATCTAGATTTTTGTTTGGTAAGGCTCTGTTTGGATAGACCTTACCTATATGCACTAAGGATAGTGACAAAATAAGGGGGAGGGGAATTTGATACCCCAATTGTGAGTCCTTAGATTAATGATGTGTTTTTATTTAATTTATGAAAGGATGAAGTGTCTGTAAAGTTGAAAGTCCAAAGATCCTAACAATGTAATACTTTGAATATAATAATACAAATGAATTGTTGGTTGCAAGATGGACAAGGAAATATATAGGAGGATATGATTCCATGAGAGAAGGGGATAAAGGGAATAATTCATTTATTATATTGTTTTCACCCATCCTGGAATTAGTTGAGAAAAGTGGTTACATGAGCTTCTTGGGGAGGCCATGTGGTGCTTAATTGCATGTAATTATATAAACCATGTTTTTGGTCATTTGGGGGTTGGTTTGGCCATTCTTTGTTCCTCAATCATTTTTACTCATTCCTCATTCATTCTTACTCTCTATTGTTCTTGATTTGGGAATAGAAAAGGAGTTACTGGAGGTAGAGAGCCATGGATATTTGGATGTAGGTAACTATTGGTTATTTCAACAAGAAATCAATGCCTAAGTGTGTGTATGCACTGTAATTTTGAGAATAATCGTCCACAACTGAAAATCCTTGGAGTTTCCAACATTGATATTTCCTCACTAGTAAAACTGGATCCTTGTAAAAGAATTGAAATAGCTAAAGGGATTTCATTGTAGAGAAAGGGGTTCATTTCTTTAGGTTGTGCAAGTTGAAGGGGAAAGTGACTTGGTAAACTAAGATTTCTATGTGGTTGAAAAAAATGTGAGAGCTTGTGTTGACGGGAGAAACAGTCCATCCGTCAACTGGGAGAGTGGAACCGGTCCGTGGTTGTATAAATAACCCAAGCCGTTTGGAATGGACCACCCTGACGAGTTTAATGGCTCTGTTGGCCGCTCTAAGGTCTCCTAAGAAAACCAAAGAGAGAATTGATCTGAGCTAAGTAATCTAAGCTAAGGAAACAAGAAACTAATAAAACAAACTAAAATCAACTGAAACTAACTAACTAACTAAATAAAAGTAATTAAACTAATTAACTAAAACAAACAAACTAATATTACACTAATCTAATTAAAACAAACTACTAAATAACTAAAACTAAATACAACTATTCTAACTATTATATACAATCTACTTATTACTATAATAACTCAAATCAACTATCTAATTATCAGCTGCAATATTACTCATTCACAAATGTACACTATAAACAAACTACAGATTTAATTAAAACCTACAAAACTGATATGTTTTCTGCCCTAAGACAACCAAGAATCTTTTTGATTTTTTATATTTTATGAAAAAGAAATAAACATTACTGAAATTAAACAACCTAATATATTTTACTGAAATTAAACAATCTATTATAAATCTAATTAAAATTATATCGAAATTAAACTACTTAATGAAAACAGTAAACAACAAACTAATTGACCTGGAAACGCTCCAAGTCTGCCCTGTGTGTGATGACTTCTAAGCTGATCGGAGGAACAAATTCGCACCGGTTAATCCCAACGCTTCTCATAAACGATTTGTTGTGCTGCTTCTTGAAGTGTTTTACAGGACAAACAAGACATAGAAGAAAATCATAACAATCTTATGATTATAAATTCATGCAATAAGGGAAACCTGTTATGCATAAAATTATATATAACAATTCAATATATGAAGAAGATAAACCTGTCATTCACAAACTGAATTAACAATTGTTATGTCTTTTATCTATTTTGAAGAGACAAGATATGGATAACAGTGATCAAAATTATATCATTTGCATTTGATTTAGATAGCTAAAGTAGTCATAAATCATACACAAATTAGATATACAAAACATGAAACAAAATGTTGATATATTGAAAAGCTAAAGCTGTGACAAAACATCAATTATGCTCCAGTCTGCATTAGAGTTCCATATCCTTGTTCTCCCACGAATGAGGATGACCATTATTACAAAAGTCATAAGTTTATATAAGTCTCTCCACAGGGTAAAAACATCCCCGTGGATAATCATCAAACAGTTTTACATAATCTGGGAAAAAATCCCAAAATCTACTAAACTAAGCAATCTAAAATGCAAGTGAACTCCTTGAGATATCCTCCAAATGCTCATAAAATCAATTGCAATTCGAATTTACCTACAATAGGACACAAGTATCAAATTAGAAAGATATTTTAGTAACAAAACACTAAAAAAATGATTCTACAGACTTAGCTACAGAATCATCTGATTCTGTAGCTAGTCTAAAATAGCACACAGGATCAGATAGCAATCAAATAAAATCTTAAAAGAAATCAAATCCAACTTAATCTTCTTTTAATTAATCATCAAAACAAATTACTAATAATTCAATTGAAATTACCATTCAAATTAAACAATATCAAAGTGAATGCAATCGAAACAGAGTAAGGAATGCTCTGTTTTCAGTTACCATAAAACATGGTCAAATCTTGATAGGCCTGTTTCGTATCAATCAATTCGTATAAGATATGGTTTAATTGAACCCAATCATAATCGATATAATCATAATTGAATGTAATCTAAATTGATTTGTCAATGCTGTAAAGGATTTGATCAAATGCCAATAAGGAAAGGCCGTTACGATTGTTACCAAATATTCAAAACAGCATCAAACTTCACCATAGATTTGAATCATTGAGCGTTTACATAATCAATCAGACATAATCACATAATAATCGTATCCATCAACAACAATGATAATCATAATCAAATCGAATTATGATTGAGCCAAAAATAGAAACACATCGTAATCCTGGGCATGATCATTTACGTTTAACAACTCAAATTTAAACAATATATTCGTTGAGATATAAACCGAGCTGAGAACACGGTCAAACCATATCATGCGAATCGAATAGTTGGATACAACAGCTATGATTTACATCTATTCGCAAATTGGTTACACCTTAACAGGATGGTATTTGAATTGTTCATAAGATATAAAATCACAACAGTTAACTGTAATTGCCAACTATGTCATCTAGAACATCACCAATTCGAATCAAACATTGACTGTGTTTGAAATTTAAATAACAGAAATAACCTGTGTTTAGACAGAGTATTCAATTGAAACTAAATTAAAAAAACCAAATCTATCGTATGATTGATCGAACCAAAACCAAATCCAATCAAAGCTAATTTGGGAATTTGATTAATCAAAAGAAACTTATATACAATAATGCATGCTCATTAAACAATTTCAAATTGACGCTATACACAGAGCTGTGATTCCATCATATAAACAAGTGATAATCATGCCAGTATGACTGTTCAGACTATGCCATCTTTGAGTTTACAACTGTTGTAGCAGACTCCACATTTTTGAACAAAATCGAACCAGTCGTTCGTTGCTTCTTATCGGTGGATTGCACCTTTGCCTTTTGAATGGTGAGATTTGCAACTTGGTCTTCCAGATCGTGAATTCTGGATTGCATCATTGGCACATCAATGTAATACCTTTCCAGCCATGCACCACACTGATCACACGGTGGAACAGCTGGTTGAGCAGGAGAGGGTTTCGACGAGTCACCTAGGGTTCCACGAGGCGTTTCAATGCCTGGAAAATTGGGATCATCTCGCAAACAAGGTGGTAGGTTTCTGACAAAGTCGTATGAGGGTTTGTCAATCAGACCTTCTGAGTAGGGATACTCATTTGCAAGGAAACGTTCAATCTCTGAATCTGAATCTTCACTGACCATGATAGGCTCTGGGTTGCTAGGGGGTCTCGATTTATTTCTTGCCATGCGAGAGATTAATCGGGCGTTTTTCTTGCCTTTAGAATTCGCATTAGGTTTGGTCTTGGGCTTTTTAGCCACGGGTTTAGCAATTTTGACCTGTTTGGTCACAGACATGGGTAGAACAATAGGTTTCTCGGGTAGAGTTTTGGGTAGCAGAGCGCTGGAAGGCACAGGGGGGAGAGGCTTGCTTTCGCTCACCACAGGTTTATCAACCTGTGGTGGGCTCGAGTCATCAAAATCATCACGTTTAAGGAAATTCTCCCAACAGTCATGACGTAACCCCAACTCATAAACCATAAGTATTTTAATTAACCCGAAATGGAAGAGGCTGGTATCGGCCTGGTTGCATTTATAACTTTTAGCCATTTTAAACAAAGTCCTATGCAGGTAGTGAGGCATATTAAGCTCGTAGCCTATGAAAACCATAAGAAGCCGAAGGTGATACATGAAAACGATACCATACCTGCCCTCGCAGGTGACTAATTGTTTAGTTATCATCAACAAGTCATGCCATCTTTTCTTTAGCATATTTGCAGGCAGACCCTTATCACAAGAGCTCACTCTTCGTGACTGAAAGAGTAATTTCCACGGGACATCCTCTACTTTAAAGTTCTTTGACCATCTCTGTCCGACAGTAGGAAGGCCGGTGGCTAGACTAAGGAAATGTTCGTTGATTTCCAACTGCACATCCCCAACCTTGGCTCGGCAGCCATCGAATGTTAACGCAAATTGTCGAGCCACACCAGGGTTAAAACCATCAAACTTTCGGATGAAAGGGAGCCATCCGAATTCCTCCAGGTCGCTATATGCACCATCAAACATTAACAGGGCCTGGAAGCCATTGGGTTTAGCCCTTATGACTGGAGCCATGGCGCGGGCATCATGGTAGGGTTCGGATTTAACACACAGGAGCATAATCGATATGGCTAACAACTGCAAGCGCTCAAAGAGGAGGCAAATCAATAGGCGTGTGCGAAGGTGGGGGGTTAGTTCACCGCCATGCAGAACATTAAAGGCTCAGTACAACACTGTTTTAATCAATCATGACACCACTTAAACCACATTAATCAGCTAAAACAAAAATTCAAACGGTGGATAGTGATACCAAGGCACCATTGTATTGTTTGAAACCACGAACATTCAATATAGAATCAAACCAAAGTTAATATGTGCCATTAATCAATGTAAACTCAAAACCATATATCAATGCGCCATAGTATAATTCAAACCAAAGTAAATCCAAATGTTTCATCAACGTGCCAAAAGTATAATCAATATTGTCATTCAATATGTAAAATTCAACTTATGCCTTGTTGTTTGATAAGAGATTTCATAAAGTCACTAAGCCAAGAGATTATAATAACAAGTATTAAAACAAAATCAACCATCGCTCTTATGAAATCAAGTATAACTCATAAATTCTCATGTTCAATACCTCATCAATCAAATAAAAGCCAAGTTGCGCAATCAAAGAAGGAATGTCACAAAAAAGGTCCTCAACCATATAATCAACCAAAGGTAAGTGCCTTTCAGAACACCAATAAGCAGACCACGATAGTTTAAATAACAATGGAGGAGTTTTCATGCTTTCAGTCGTGAAAACTAATTTGAAACAAAAACGCAATCATCGCATAGATTGAAAATATCGTCTCTTAACAAAATGTGACAGTAATTGATCATTCATAAGATGTAGGTGTAGGCAGCTTTTAGGAAAATTGAAAAAATTGAATTGGCTGCCAACAATGGCGACACACTGGGAGAAGCAATTATCTCTGTAAAAGAAACAAGTTCAGATTAGGACAACAGAGAAAAATTCAACTCAAAAATAACCACCAGAAAATCGTACAAACATCATCATTCACCATCTTTTCAAGCGATGTTTTAAAAGATGCAAACTAATAACAGTCCCAAGATCAACAAGTCACAATATTAATGATAAAACCTTCAATACTATTGGCATGGCCACTGCTGCCAGCAGGCGTCCATAGCCTCAACATGGTTTCCATTTAACCCACTTGGACGTCTGTATCCTGTCAAGAAGTTTCGGATCAGAGTAAAGGACTTTTTACAGAGGTTTCTTATATTTTTTCACAGATTTTTATGTACCCGACATTGCTTCGCTGCCAGCGGGCCTGTTCAGTACCCCGACAAAGTTGTCTTGGCGCCATGCTTGCATTTACTCACTGCCAGCGGACCTGTTCAGTATCCCGGCGAGTTTACAAACACTTCCCACAACTCATATTGATGTTTTTTTTTTTTTTTTAGTATAGCTGAGCGGGGTGACGCTGAAAAATCTTGATATTTCAATATATTTTTCAGGCCTCATCAGAATTTTTTTGACACAGTCCTCTATCCAGTTCTAGAAATGTCTTATTTCTAAAACAACTTACTATGACAGGGAGACATCCTTTTGATTCATTCCTCTACGGAAAAGGGACAGCGTAAAAAGATTAAAGATGATCATGACAAACTTCACTCAGAGATTGAAATTAGAAAACTACTTTCAAACAAAATTTTCCAACATGAATATCATTTTTAGAAAGATATCACTGATGTTCATACAATCTTTCAGAAGTTATTTCAGCGAAGAAATTTTCCCATGATCTTAATCTGAATTGCTTAGTACATAGGCATGCATATATTGCGAAAAAACCACAAAAATTTAATCAATCCAAATCAAAATCAAAACAAGAAACAAACGAAAAGAATGAAAACAAAAGCAATATTTACATAATATACAAGGGTAGTAATCAAGCAAAGTATCTTTTCAGGGCTTGGCCATTCACCGGATAGGTGTCAAGCTGCCCTTCAAGATTCTGCAATCGAAAGGAACTAGGACCCAACTTTTCAGCAATCAAAAATGGCCCAAGCCACAAATTTTGAAACTTGGTATGTTCAGCCTTCCCTTCGTGTGATTTGTCCCACTTTAAGACAAGATCGCCCACTTCAAAATTCCTATCAGAAGCAGAATTAGAATCGAACCAACTTTTAATCAATTGTTGATGTTGGTCTAACTTACGCT
>JASDQU010273880.1:0-13478 GCA_032191745.1 Picea mariana
AAAAAGGGAATAAAGTTTAATTGGTCACAAAAATGTCAAGACAATTTTGATAATCTAAAAGGACTATTAACTACAACACCTATCCTAGAAGTAGAAGATCCATATAAAGACTTTATAGTTTGCATAGATGCGAGTAAAGAGGGATTAGGAGGTGTTTTTTAAACCAGATGGACACGTCATATGTTATGAATTAGATAAATTGAAAGAACATGAGTGAAACTATGTGACTCATGATTTAGAATTAGTAGTTGCGATACATGCATTAAAAATGCGGTGGAACTATTTAATGGGAAGAAAATTTATGTTATTAACCGACAAAAGTGGTTAAAACAATTGTTTAGTCAACCAGGTCTCAATGCAAGACAGGCGAGATGGTTGACCTTTTTAAGCCAATTTGATTTTGAAGTACAACGCATAAAGGGTAAGGAAAACAAAGGTGCATATGCACTAAGTTGAAGGATTAGTGGGATTTACGAAACAATTATCATCAAAGAAGAAAATGATATCGAACAGAGAATAAAATATGCAAGCAGTAATGATGAAAATTACATCAAAACAACAACAAAATTGCAAGGAAATGTAGAAAATATGAACAAAATAGATATAATTATAGATTAAAATGGGTTGTTAAAGTTCAAGAACATGGTATTTGTACATAACTCTAATGATCTAAAGACTATAATTCTTGATGAGTTGCACAAAAAGTCATATTTTGGCCACCGAGGATACCAAAAAACAATACCAACATTTAGGGAATAGTTTTATAGGCCTAACATGAAAAATAAAACAACTGAATATTTTTCTAAATGTTTAGATTGTCAGCACGTAAAGGCTTAGCACTAGAATCCGACATGTTTTTTACAACCTCTGCCTATACCCGAATGGAAATGGGAAAATATTTCGATGGACTTCATCACATGTTTTCCTAAGACTCAAAGACAAAATGACTCAGTTATGGTAGTGATTGATAAACTAAGTAAATATGCACATTTTATACCTGTGAAATCTACTTACAAAGCAATTAATATCGCTGAATTTTTTATGAAAGAATTTTTTAGGTTGCATGGAATTCCTAAGATGGTGATCTCAGATAGAGATGTCAAATTTACATCCAATTTTTTGAAATAATTGTTTGTAGGTTTGGATAGTAATTTGAGTTTCAGCACAAGTTACCATCCACAAATGGATGGTCAAACAAAATGAACAAATCAAATTATCGAAGACATGTTGTGAATGTACATAAGAACAAAAGCAACTAAGTGGGAAGAGTTTCTACACTTAGTGAAGTTTGCTTACAATAATGTTTATTAGGCATCAACTAAGATGAGTCCCTTCAAATTATTATACAGAAGGAAATGCACAACCATGATCAGTTGGGATAATCCAGTTGATAGGATTATGGTGGGATCATAAATACTATAGGAAATGGAAAGAATGGTTAAAAGGATACAACAAAACTTGAAAGAGGCACAAGACTRGAAAAAGAGCTATKCATATCTAAAAAGAAGACATCGGTAATTAAAAATTGGTGAACATGTATATATTAAAGTCAAAGCAAGAAGAACTCTCTCTGAAGMTAGGAAGTTGTTCCAAGTTGGTGCCAAGATTTTGTGTMCCCTTCGAGATTTTAACCCRAATCGGACCCGTGGCATATCAACTGGAACTTCCTGCAAATTTAAAAGTTCATAATTTTTTTTCAYGTTTCKTTATTGAAAAGATATATTCATGATCCTACTCGCATCATTGATTGGAACATGGTGCAGGTGGAACTAGAAGGCGATTTCCAAGTGGAACCTATGTGCATTCTAGAAAGGAAAGAAACAATACTTTAGAATAGAGCCATCACCCAGGTAAAAGTGCAATGGATGCACTTTAGTCCTGAGGAGGCCACTTGGGAATTGGAAGAAGATATGCAGAAATATTATCCAATATTATTCTAAGAGATGGTTAAACGTTGAGGATAGTTTTTTACTTAAGGGGGAGAGGATTTGATATCCTCAAATTATTAGAAATTAAATTCCAAGTTGAATTTAGAGATAAATTTATATTTATGGAAAATCTGAATTTAAAAATAAATTTCCATCTATGGAAAATCCAAATTTAGAATTTTGGATTATGTAATTATTATTTTATGACTGTAGGGACACAATTTGACTTTCCCAACTGTCCTCTTTTGTTGGACACATGTATGAGACAATTTTTTTAATAAATTAAATGTTGGAAGACAAATGGAATAACCAAGTTAGAAATAGTTGGCTATGACCCCATGAGTGGGGAACATGTTTGAGTTAATGCAGAGCTGATTTTACAAGTGGGAGAAGTTGAATTTGGCCACTGGCAACCCCTAAAAATCAGGTATTTGTAAATATGTGAATTTCACAAGGAGGGAAAGGAATGGAAATACCTAGGCACAAGATAAATACAAAATATGTGGGAGGCAGGGCATCACTTAGTATGTTGGGGATTGAGAAAAAAATTTCTTTTATGAGCACATATGGTGTGAGGGAAATCATTTTCTAATCTCTTGAATGTGACAGTACCTAAGGAGGATGACTCAGTCTTCCCTTATGGATTCATGGTTAGGCTAGGGGGTGATCAGGACAAGTGATCATGGTTCTTTTGTTTCTACAGTTGGGTGGAACCTCGTTGTTCCATTTGTTTCCAAACATCAGTATTCAGATACGTATCTCATCCATGTACCTTATTGTTGATGTTATATTATGGATATTATCTGGCTTTTAAAATGTTTTACATTTTATACATATAAGTAAAATTGATTTAATATGGATTGTGCATCCATGTTAGAGTGTGGCTTACCACTATGTAAGAATACCTAGAGTGGTGTTTTTATATAAAGTATAAATTTTTAGTATGTGTGTGTGTGTGTGTGTGTGTGTGTGAAAAAACTATGTATATGTGCATTTGGGCCATTATTGATCTATATTCTTGATTGGTGTACATTATTGTGCATAATCAAATACTTCAGAAAGAAAAGTATAAACAAGATGTATTGTTGTTCTACTATTATGTTGAGCATAAAGAATAAAAGTCCCCAAATAGTTTTTGTCATCTATTATCCAAGGAAGATATCTGATATAGTGAATTGTAGAATATATGCCAAAATTTGATTTATTACTATCAATAGGTCGCTGACCAAAATATTACAGTTTGAGTTCCTTAGACACAAGAACTCCATAGCTAGTCTAAACAAAAATTTAAAAGACTACATGAACTGTCTGCAAGTTCGCATGAATTGGTGGAAGAAATATGGAACTCAAATACCTTTTGTGGACAAACCAATCATCTTCACCAAGTGCATGATCTTTTCCCCAACCTGCAAATGAGTAATGCAATATTATCTATAAATTTCTATTGTACAAACATTAAAGTATACAATAAGTGAAAGAGTGAAAGCATACTTATCAGAGATCATGATTGAATTCCATAGGGTCAACGCTGCATTGTGAAGTAGTTGATCCATGACATAGGAGGGGAAGTGGGTACGTAATCTATCTGATGGGTTCCCTCACAAGACAAAGGGACCCATCATTAGTTTATATACATGCAAAATTATTACTCGGCAAAGTAATAAAACATAAACAAACTTCTAACTAAGTTTCATAACTTTGATATCCTATAGTTTATAAGACATAGAGATAATATATACAAGGGAATATAGACAGTAATAAAAAGTAGGGTTATAATAACAAAAAAGTATTACTTCGAAGGAAAATACCCAAACTTCATACAGAGGGCCAAAGAATACTATGAGAACTAACATATTAAAATAGAGCTATGTTTATGCACAGATGAGAATAATACCTACAGTAAAGGAAGCACTAAAGTATGAAGTAAGGATAGAGATTTACAAAATGTGGTTTGGATAAATATATATACATATATATGGTTAATAAACATAGAAATAATTTTAAATCGTGAAGCACCACAGAGGCACAAAGGAGGCGATCTCGGTGTATGAAGTTTCTAGTGAGGACCTAATTCTTTTATTAAAATTGCATGAAAGCATTGGTTATAATCAAATAAGAAGACCTTGTTTTGTTCTAATTAGAGTGGTCGAAGACATTTTTTTTTCAAACTATAAATAGATTGAACTATAACAGTCGAGCTAACTTTAAAAGGGCAGGGTTGAAAAGATGTGGGTGTTTTAATAGAGACAGAGCATGTTTTTCCTTATCAGCAAGGATACTCCTTAACCACTTACTTCATCCAAGAAACTTCAATGTTGTTTTTCAACGAATAAGGGTTTTAACCTTTCCATTTAAAATACAGAGCGTAATTATGAAATTATATTACATTGTTAAATAATCAAAGTATGAAATGTATCCACTAAGTGTATGACGCTTTGAAGGCCATGGTCGGGTGTTAAAAGGTAAGAGTTAATATCATAACCTTGCGACAATGACTTTCATCAAGTCTCTTTCTGTATAGGTCCCAAACCGACAGTTAATTCCTTATACAACTCCAACACAATGGTTGTGGATTATAAAGACTTTGTATAGACTTAAAATCCGCATGAGAAAATTGCAGAGATTTTAACTTATAACCACATTGATCATGGTTTGACAGGGGAGGAACCCGAAGATATGTGATTAAACATATATAGCCATCAGAGGAGAAAAAAATAATAATAACCACCAAACCGGAGTATCAATTTTCAAATGAATTTACCTAACATGCAAGAAAAATAATTGCCACAATGGAAACCAAGACGATCACATCTGAAGGCACAGTATCATATGGTTGTTATTCCCATACCAAAGAAAACAAAGAACATACATTTCATAGATAGGGAAGATATTCCACAGAGAGCATACATTGCATAGAGAGAGAACATATTCCATAGAGAACATACATTGTACAGAGAGCGCTTGCAGAAAAGATATTACACAATGAACATATTATGTTATAAGAATAATGGGTGGTACAAAGAACAAAGGTAAAGGAAACACATAACTCCAGAGAACATGTTAAAAATGTATTATGAAGATAACATTGTACTTATCACACCTTTGGAGATACTTTCCAAAGTTCCCTTGATACCATTCTCCACCAGGGATGAACCCTATCATAGACTCAAATGCAATCATTCGTCGCATATAGTGCAGACACAAATGTTTTACAAAACAAGAGAGGCAAATACGAATAACAATTTGTTCATTTATATATTTTAGGTCCCTGATCATTTTTTTATTTTTTTAAGTGAAATTTGAGGTACATTACACGTCGATCTTGTTCTCATCTAGACCTTTTGAGCAAGTTATTTTAATTATTGAATCAAAAGGTTAGAATTTCAGAAGAAACAAAAATTGAACATCTCTAAAGTCATGAGTCATCAAGGTACCTTCCTACAAGGGTATAATATCCTTTAGTAATGAACCATATTTTTCATTGAATTTCCTATAAATATGGAAAGATCATATAAATCAGATTGTAGATTTACCTCTAGGACTCTATGTATAATAAGTCTCCATACTAGACTTGTTGGATGACACTTTTCTTTTTCCTACTCCATAAGTAATTTAGAGTATCCCAACGCTTCAAAATTTCTAATGTCTTTTTTTATAGCACAAGTTGTAGGTTGGGAAAATCCTAACCCAACCACAAAATGGTGTCAACTTAGAGAACACCTACCCACTATCACCTTAGGTAGGTATTCCCGTCACTTTAGAGATGAAGGAAGCACCTCAAGGGGGGAATCCTGATGACCCTTGGGGGACTGAAATGGAAAGTGAAGAGATGAAGGAGAGTCCCCCTATAGGTCAAGATACTAAGTGTGAAAAGACTTGGGAAAGGGTCTTTGTGGTAGCCAATGGTTTCCAAGATGTATAAATAGATGCAAAGGGTGATTGTACATGTTCGAGACACAAGAAAAGCCAAGTATACGCGTAATATGTTAGGTGGACCAGAAATTTAAGCTTGATGTCCCTAATTACATAAGTAAACAATAGTTTATATCAACAACAAAAATAGTAATATTTGCAAATAAAGATGCTAAAACTCTAGTAAAATAAGCAAGAGACAAGCTAGGAAACACTAGTTTAGCTCAAGAATGAAAGAGAAAGACTTTAGAATGAATATAAGGCTGTCATAAATAATATTGAAGAGATGTAATTTTCAGCCTTATATATGTATAAAACAGCTTTTTACAGAAACGAAATCAGCCACCAAAAATCACAAATAATTCACCCAAAAGATGTGCTAGGCCTAGTAGATTGTAGGGGTAAATTATTAGCAGCTTATGATGGTTGAGTAGTGAGTTATTAAGAGGTTTGTATTATTGTTTTTGCAGCCCTAATAGATACATATTAAAACATATGAAATAAACAAGGTGACTAATATAAGTGAGATTCCCTAGAGGGTATAGCAACCCGAAGGGTTCAACAACATATTGCAACTTAAAGAAGTTTGATATCTTACTAAATCACGTTTACCTAGGAAAACAATTGATTTATCCAATGCAAAATTCAGATTAGTGCTTTTAAAATTTGGGTAAATAGAGTCTTTAAAACACAATTTGAGTCAACAAAGACCCTAGGGGTGTAGGTCCTCTCACCCCCTAGGGTATGTAAACCAACTTCAAGATAGGTCAAGGAGGGTGTACACCTTTGTACTCCTCCAAGATACCTTGCAAATAAGAGACTTGTAAAATACTAAATGAAAATATATTGATGGAGGGTGTATCTAATTATACTCCTCCTAGGGCTTATGAACAACAATATCATGAATTAATCAAGAGAAAAGCATATTTTTCTTACCAAAAACCAAGAAAATTGCAAGATCAAACCCTATTTTCACTAAGACAAACCATCCATAAGCACGAGGAAGAGTCTCCAAGAGGTGTGCACCACCTTAGCTCATCCATTCATCAAGAGATACACCAAAAATGATTTGCAAGAGAGATAGATACTAAAAGTCCTCAAGTATAGTGAAAAATTCATCCATATAGTCTTCTCACAATGGGAGATCTATGATGAAAATGAGATACAAAGTATCTATATTCATACAAAATATCTTAAACATAGTTTTCCTCATAATTCACGGTAAAGTACAAGATAAGGGGTCAACAACCCTAATATTTCCCCTTTACAAAATAATATTATTTAATTCATACTTTTTCACATGAAAGAAACCCTAAAACATGACATCACCCTCCTTTTGGGCAACCTTTGGCACTTTTTAGCAAGTTGTTGAGGTTGGAGAAGGGACGTTCGGATTCCAAGATCCATCTTCAAAGGTGCTAGGACCTTTCTCCACTAAATTGAAGTGCCACTCCTCATCAAAATACCAAGTGTCACTTCACCACCACATCATAGCCCATGTGTAATATCAAGCTCCAAGAAAGTGATGTTTTACCTCCTTAAACCATAATGTTTGGGTGGTAGGGGATAGGTTAGGTCCTCCATGATGTCATGCAAGCCTCCAACGACATGTATTCATGATCCGGTATAAGTGCCCTTGGAATACAATGTGTGGGATTCAATCCCCATGGAAGCCCAAGCTAGGCTTGATCCTTCTAAATTGTCCACCACCCGGATCTTGTAAAGGAAAATGGATACGCCCTCCAAAGATCTCAATTCAAAGCATCATGATGAGTAAATAAAATCAATAAAAGAGCCATATAAGTAATTACATCCAATCCACCTCATCAAAATAAACTAATGTTGAAATACCCTATGCAATTTTCCAAGTTTAGGTATGGGAGAGTTGACAAAACGACCAA
The DNA here is from genome assembly GCA_032191745.1 of Picea mariana. NCBI lineage: Eukaryota > Viridiplantae > Streptophyta > Pinopsida > Pinales > Pinaceae > Picea > Picea mariana. The sequence goes on from JASDQU010273880.1 coordinate 7,742, forward strand.
TTGGGTGAATAGTTCCTCAAGTTTAGGGGTGTTTCCCAAGGGGACCTCCTTATGAATCATGTGGATGAGGTTTCATGGATGAGGGGATTTGTTTTTGGCATGGGGTTCATTTCATACAAGGGGTTGTAGTGTCTCACTTATGGGTGCCTTTGTAGACGGTGTGTTGCACCTTCATTTTCAATGCATCATTTTTCCAATCCTATCCATTGCCATTATTTAATTAAGGTCCAAACACTAGGGACTCCCTAGGGTTAATCGATTAGCTTGGGGGGAAGTACCAAAGTGTCCCTTGAAAGGATCAATACACATAGTTCCATGGGGGTATAGTCTAGCTTTTAACGTACTTTGTGTAAATCCCTCAATCAACTCAGACATTTATGTTATGTGTTTACTTTTCCAGGTCTTTGATTTTCTAGGAGAATCTTTTCATTCCTCTCAAGACCTCTTTGGGAGATCATCTGGAAGGTTCATAATCATGATTTTATCTTTTACCATCTACAAGCATATGCGCCTTCAACCCCTTCTACCCATGAAGTTAGGGACGACCCCTTCTTGGGTCAATATACCCGAAAAACCAAAAAGGTGAGGATATGAGGGGATAAAATGTGGAAAGTGACAAGTATGGTTGGGAATGGAATGATGACTCATCAAAAGGACCTCCCAGTAGCATACCTATCCCTAAGGGTGATCCACTTACTAGGGAATAATGTCAGACATGGAAAAGAGCATAATGTCCAAGAAAATGTCACATAATTAAAAGAAGTAATAGATGAAACAAACTCAAATGTCTCAAATATTGAAACAATACTCACCATAATACCTAAATTTTGCCTCATGGAGAAATACCCAATGCCTTCTGGAGGCTGGTTGATGTGGTGGATACCGTCATGATCAACCTGGAGATGTGGTGGTGAGGGGGGTCTCCCTCTATGCAAGTGGACACTTGGTCAAGTTGTTTCTTGGTACTTCATGTTTGCAACTTGAGGGCCTCAAGACATCATCTCCTTAGTTATCCCACAAAGTAGGGATAACACTTTTATATATATTTTTTTTCAATAATATCAACAAAGAAAAAAAATTCATTCTATTCTTTGTTCCTATACCAGCTTCACACTTTAATGAAAAAAAAATCATGAAAGAGCTATGATGAATGAGCCGAGTCCCACACTTACCTAGAGTTCCTTTACAATCAACATAAAATAAAACCATGAAAAGGAGTAGTCAACTCTAGATGCTTTAATGTCCTTAGTAATTTTCATGGAGCGATCCACCTATCCTATAGTCAGTTGTGTATCCTGAAATAACATCTTATTTTATTAACAACCATCTTATTTCTTGAGAGGTCCCATGAAACATAACAAGGTAAGACTTTATGATTGGATACAACCTTATTTGAAACCCATATCTAAAAATTATTCAACATAATACCTTGGTTCTAAGATACTATACCTTTCACCAACATCAAAACTTTAGTCGAAACTTAACTTAAGAAATAAGAAGCTAAGCACAGTACAAGAGTTGCATCTAATTGACCCCAAATGTTATGACTAACAGCAAAATAGAAAGTGCAATTTTTTTTTGTTTTTTTAGGAGGAAGGTAACTACGAAAACAGTTGAACCACAAACTAATGACTAACACCATGCAAGAAGATCAGGTAACAGATAACAATGACTTAACATTAGCACATTGAGAAACTGGGTGAAACAAGAAGAAATCCAGGAAAGACAGAAACGAATACCTGCCTGACACAACATGATGATGCCTACAGGCTAAGGGGCAACATCTACATTCTCGACACAATGGTCTCGATGACCAANCCAAGCGCTAACAACAACTTACAACGATCAACAATACCTACAATGGGAAGCACATACCCCGGCCAAGTTATCATTTGCCTCTATCCAATAGGGTGCGCCATGATCCCCTCATCAGGGATCATGCCATCGCTAGGCGATAGGTGTGACAATAACCGTACTGCAACAACAGAACTGGACCCTCAACAAAATATGGAATCGACATGCTAGGAGATCAAGTTAACTATCTAAACACTTGACGACTAACCCTAGCCCCCAATCGACAAGTTAACCAGATGACTATGACCTTCAAACCACACAATAATTTCCTTCCGTCACAATCAATCTGTACATGATAAATAAAATTATTAAGGTACATATCTTTAAAATAAAATTAGCAAATAAGGATGGAAATATTGTTGATACAAGTTAATACAAGATAAAGGTTAATACAACTATATTGCAATAATTCAAAATATACAGATAATGGTTAACATACCGATATACCAATAAGAGATATCATTGAGAAAGGTTAACACAGATATCAAACAACGATATATAAAGGTTAACCCCTAAATTTAGTAATTAGGATAATGGTTAATATATAACAAACAAAATTAGTAAAAGGATAATGGTTAATATATAAAGGATATCATCGTTAACCATAAGAAAATTTATCGTTGTGAAATTCAAAGGAAGAAAATAAACATTGCCACATACACACGTGGTCATATATACCATTAATAAACAATCAGTCATATAATAATTACTGTAATTTAAACGTTGTCTACAAAGATAAAGATACACTTACTGTGAATAAAATCACTCACAAAGGTTGTTCATTAAAAGTTTGTTTCATACAATCAAGACTTATGTCAATTCTTAGCAAATTGTCCACATATTAAAACTATCAGGGTGTATATATCAATGAGTAAATCACTCTTTCAACTTTGGAATTACCCTGGTACAATATAATTAAAACAATATTAAAATAATATTAATATTATTGGTTAAAATGTTGTAGTGAAAGGGCTATGTAAGAATACGCTAACCCTGTATGCAGAGTGAAACAAGGAACTACATTGTCATGAAAAGAAACTGTGAAATCGCCCAGCCATATAATGCAATTGTGGTTGTCTTGTAACTCATTAAATATCTAGGTAACCATAGTCATATATTGTTGTAAGGTAATAGTCGCGTATTATAATTAATTGTAATTATAGCCATGCGGATGTGACCGTAAGGTAAAGGTCTTGTAAGGCAATACTTTAATGATAAAATAATTTATAATTATTGATAAAATGAAATTAAAATTAAAATTAATATTTAAAATTTGTCAAGATCTCTAGCTATGCCATTATTATTTTAAAAAGATATTTAACAAATTAAATCATATGTAATTTCTGGTAAAAATTCAAATAATAATCCGTTATAACTTGCAAAGAAAATATTAGAAAATAGGATATAATGGTGGCCAAATTAATGGAAGAATCCTTTCTTGTAAATTATTCATGAATTTGCTTAGAGGTTGACAAAATTTAAGTAATTGGATACCTAAACAAGGGGAGTTGTTGAGCAACAAAGCAGTATGTTTGAAAGATGAAGTTTGGTTAAGAGTGATGGGTAATTGACTGGTGACATTTTGAAATTAGCCTAAATTATTGCAAAAATCTAAAATAGTTGAATTGCAAAATATGAAATGTATTAGCATTGTTAACTTAGAAAACAGAAAAAAAAAACATTTTGAATTCAGCCTAAATTGCAAAATAAAATGTAGCTTTTAACATTGTTAACTGAAATGTAGCTTTTAACATTGTTAACTTAGAAAATAGAGAAAATACATTTTGATTTTAATATTGTTAACTGAAATATAAATTTTAACATTGTTAACTTAGAAAACAGAGAAAATACATTTTGACTTCAGCCTATGCCTTTGCACTTACAGAAATGGCAATGCCGAGTCCACTCTTCCTTCTTTTTCTTGGGAAGAGGCTTTTTCTTGGGAAGAGGAACATGGAGAAAATGAGGTGAAAGAGAACGGAAAGATGCATATTGACTGCAACGATGTCAAATTTTGATGCACACATCAAGCTATACGTTCTACCATTTGCTTCACGATGGTATCCATTGTTTTCTGAGGCATTACACTGTTAGTGAAATTTATTATTCTCTGTGTTGAGGGAGGGTTGTAGCTTAGGATGTTCTCATTTCAAAATAGGAAAAATACAATCAGTGTGTTTGTGAAATAAAGGTCTTTATCTTTGGACTTTTTATGATTGCAGTAACATCAATTATACCATATAATGTATAGTGAAATAAGCTATGTCTTTATCTTTTCGTTTAAAGACTTCGAATTACATGCATTCTGCAATGATAATAATCCTATTTCTATGTACTGGAACTGTCATCTATGATCATTTTTTTTATAGAGGCATCTTGGTATTTCTGCATGTGTCATAGTTTCATGCTACAGGGGTGGTGTGGCCACTGGCCATGGTTCCTCACGCAAGTTCGCCCAAGGAGCACAGGATCTCAGATACCATGAACGGGTGCAACTGTGGTTTTCATTCTGCTTGCACATTTTCACATGGACAAGGGAAGCTGAGGAAGATACTCATGCGCTAATAATGGCAGAATCCTTTATTTTTTCCATAATCTTTGTAATAATGGAAATTCTTTGTAATAAAAGGTTACATGGAAAGTATGAGACTAACTTTCAAATACCTATTGTCCTAGTCAGATAAGAACTCAAGGAGGTGCCACAGTCTAAGATTACATGTGTTATTGGGTTTAATGGGAAGTGCCCAACATCACAACAGCCTAATGCCACTCTAGCTAAACCATTAAAATTGGCCAAAACCCCTAAAACAACCACTATGGTCCCTCCACCCTCTGAATATGAGGCATCAACTTAGCAAACTCAAAGTACCTATGCCTCTTTATTAGGTTGTAAAGAATCTACCCAATGGAGAGAGGTGTCTGAGATCTGGTAGTAAGAGAGCAACCTCAGACCTAGCCTGCTAGAGTCCAAATTGACCAAAATAGAATTGCGGGCCAAGTTGCACATGTACAAAATTTAAAAGGTAGATAGAAACACAGAGGAGTAATCTAGTGGAACTATGCAACTTATGGAGTTTCCTCTGCATAAGTTACATTAAAATTGTTGATAATAATAATATATTATAACCAAAGTTGAAGTCAAGCTTTTAAGCGATTTATCCCTTCACTTAGCATGCACAAACTCAAATATGTGAATCAGAAATCATGTTCCATTGAGTGTCTCACCCAGAATTCCCATGAATTTCCATGCGTGTCTTACCCAGAAATCATGTTCCATGCATATCTCTCATATAGTTCTTTTTGTTGAGCATGATTTTTTCTGGAGACTTGATTGAAATACTCAGAAGACTGCAGAAGCTCATCCTGAATGGAAAGAGAATTTGGAAGATCTATTGGTTTTAGCTTGGTAGTGTGATATGATGTCGCCTGGGGAGTTTTGGTTGCAATGTGAGGGAATCTTGAAAGCCATCGATCCCTTAAATATTGTTGCTCGGCCTTCTGAAACAGATACTACAAAAAACAACGATTCATTTACAACAGTGAGCATGGAAACGAGACCGCGATGGGGAGACATGGACATGAGGAAATAGAGAGGATCGCTCTACTCTCTTATGTAACGACCTCGCCCTCTAATCAGGGGATCAAATTTTGCTCAAAAATTCAAAGCGATCAGAATCACTTCAAACCGGACAAGAGCATAGGCCTCGTCGTTGCGAACCCAACGCAACTCGTTTCGTCTCAAAAGAACATCGGGAGCGAGAGATATAGCGATTTGTTCGTCAACTCAAACAAGCAAAAATTTTGATGCTGACTCTACAGTCCGTACAGGCTGATGTGGCAGGACCGTACCGACTGTATGGATGATGTGGCAACATTTGGTTGG
>JASDQU010273881.1:0-13920 GCA_032191745.1 Picea mariana
GATTACCTCTTGGGAACAAGGGGGATACATTAAAGGGATGCAAATCTTGGATGTCATAATGAAGTTATCCACTCTTCAAAATCTAGTTGATCTATGGGAATTATGATAAAGCTAGGTATGCCCAAGGCTTATGACAGACTCAATTGGGACTTCCTTCAACAAGTGCTTACAACTTCTGGGTTCTACCCTAATTAGATGTCCTAGGTAAGTAACCTAGTCTCTATATCCTTCTTCTTGATCCTGGTTAATGGCTCCCCTTCCTCCACTTTCAAACCCTCTCAAGGAATTAGGTAGGGTGACCCATTATCCCCTTTCCTCTACATCATAATAGCAGAAGGCTTTGAAAGAAGTCTAAAACAAGTCTTGAGCTTAGGTAATATTAGAGGAACAAATATTCACTAGAATTTTGATCCTCTATCTCACTTACAATTTGCAGATGATATATTACTTATGGGGGCTCCCACTATTTGTGAAGCTAATGCCCTTGAGAAAATTCAGGACACTTTTATGATTGCCTTGTGTGCCATGATCAACCAAAGTGACACACTCATTTATTTCTTCAACACTCATATGAATATTCAATGTAACATCACCGAGATTCGATTCTTCCAAAGATGATCCTTCCCATCCAAATATTTAGGAGCTCCCTTGATAGCGAATGCTCTGAGAAATGCATCCCGGGAGGAACTTCTTTCCAAGCTTGAATCTAATCTGAACAAATAGTGCTTTCAATTTCTCACTTTTTCAATCAATATCACTCCCATTAAATTAATAATCCAATCTCCCCCCCCCCCCCNGGGGGGGGGGGCAGGGGTGGGGGGGGATAATAAGGAAAGGTGTTGCATGGGATACTGTATATATCCCTAAATGTGTAGGCATGGTAAGCATCAAAGACCCCCTCATCATGGGTAAGGCATTGACAATGAAAACATGGTGGAGATGGCTCAAAGGAAAAGAATATCTTTAGGTCAAAATATAGAGGGTGAAGTATGTTGGAAACTTATCAGAGGGTTCAATTATTTGTATGGAGGGTTTGTGCCATGGATATATCATATAGAATAACACCTCGAACAAAATACATTTGATCCAACAAAATTGCTTCTGGGAAATCCAAAGAGGCACATATGCACTCTTGTGGGATTACTCTTGGAAACATGATAGTAAACTAGGATCCAATATGATCCCTTATTAGCCAAGGATAATATTTCCTTCTCATCAACATCAAGGACAACAAATACATAGATGGGGTGTCATTAACCAAGACAAAAACTCTCCCCACATGCCTTGAGGAGCCTAGTCTGCATGTTGAAGCATGTGCAAGTTATGGTGTTTTTGCGAAGGAGAAGGATGAGAGCTATTGAAATAGAGAAAGCCCATGTATCATGTAGTTTCTGGTATGATTTTTTTAACCTAACCACCTCATGTGCCATCATGGAAGAAACATGGGCTTTGGTTTTTCTACCCCTCTCCAGTTGTAGCATCAAAGGGTCAGGGCTTTGGTTTTTCTACCTCTCTCCAATTGTAGCAGTAAAGGGTAAGTGGAAGATGACAGGGTGTCAAGATGAAATTGTGGTGATGGTCTCTTTACCAGGCTTGGTTCCCCTAGCTTGACTATAATCTTGCTGGTTAGTTTTATGATTTGGTACTCTTTGTTATTTCTTTCAACCCTCCCTAGTTTTATTATTTATGCTTCTTATCCACATCTAACTAAATTCAAGAATGATAGTATGGTTCTCTTTTTGGGGTTGACAAATTCCTCATGGGTTTAAAATATCTCTTCTTGGGTGCTAAGCCCTTCCTCTATCCCTCTACACTACCCCTTCCCATGGACCTTGTCATTTGTTAGCTCTGTCATCTTGTTGCATTCAACTATGCTGAAATTGGGTAATGAAATGGGTTCAAAGTCCAACAAAAGAGGGATCCGATGTGAGTAGCAACTCAATGCCTAAAATTCCATCCCTCATAAGCCTCCCCGATCTATCACTGAAGCCTAGAAGGATGCCTTGAAGGCAATCAAAGATTACCACAAAAAAATTTCCACTAAAGGGAAGGAAGTGATGGTTTAGTTATTCAAAAAAGAAAGAAGCTTTCCAAAGACTAGAGTGAACCTGAATTTGAGGTAAGGATTATTGATACATGTTTCTCCTATACAAGGGATACCAAAATATTTAGTCTCATTGAACTTTATTGGCTCAACAAGGTCGTTTTTCCCCATATTGTGGAGGAAAAAGGGCAACAACAATAGGCCATCCTCCATAAATTAGACCTGGAGAACAAGAAATTTGAAGTAATCTTTAGAGTCATCTTTGATATTGACATTATAGGATCCATCCCCCCGGATAGTGGCACCGACCCTCTAGCATCACTTGAGCACACTCAAGGTTCGAAAGGCACACCATCCAATAATATTCTCATTGATGAAGACTCTATGTTATAGGAAGACACTTGTAATGGATAGAAACAAGCACACAACCTCATAGACTAGCTAATCTTATTTTGTTTTGCTATGAATTATGTCCTAACTAGAACTAGTATTCTTTTATTTCTTAGGATGCTATCGATACTTTATAGGCTTTAGTGTTTTCAAGTACTTGAAAGTTAAAGTGCTAGTATGGACATTAAACTATGGTTTTTCTCTAATTTGTTGTGGTCCTAGTTTCCTAAGTGGCAGAACATAGACAAACATGGTTGTAATCTATTTTGTAAAGTATCAATATAAGGATTAACTAGCTTACATTAAAAAATATATGAAAGAGGATTTTATAATTGTATAAACATTTTCAAGACATTATTTATAATGTATTTGCTTTATTATGGAAGGTATTATAGTTATCGGCCACAAATCAAAGTTCGTTAATTTTCAAATTTATCTTAATATTTTTGAAAAAACTTGTATTATTTGATCTATTGAAATTAAAAAAAATACATTTTCCTAATTTTGTAATGTCATACATTCAATTTCTCATTGGCTAAAGTCATTATGATGTGACATTATTTCCCTACTTTGTGCGACTTTTATTTTTCTATTTGTAAGAGTTAAAAAATAAAAATAAGAACAACATTCTACAAATTAATCATTGACAAGTTTTGAGGTTCTAACACATTCTTTATAGTCCAAGCTATAATACTCTCTGCAATCCAAGAGGGTATTTGTCATCCTAACACCATCGAGTAGCCACCACGCACCACTTGGTAACCATCATGCACCCTATGCAAGCTCCCCAATGTCTTATATCATGCAACTCTCACAAATTGAGTGGTTGAGCCTTCTCCTACTTCGTCCCACCGCCTGTCTTGTTCTCTTGCTTCTTCCCAACATCCTTTTAGGTTTCTTTTTAGTCAATACTTCTGGAACCACAACTAAAGCTATACCTTCTTCTTCATGCAGATGTCATCACCCTCTTTCACGATTGTTTTTTTTGCATGTTGCTCCAACTAATTATTTGTAATAACTTACCAATGTGTATAGAGTGACTACAACACAGGAAAAATCATGTTACATGTGCCTAGTGAAGTGATTGATGGGGAATTCTCAAGCAAGATTCTTACCAACACTTTCCCTAATCTTACCATTCTTCTTCAAAGAAAGGGTAAAGTGAGTTGTTGATATGTGTAGTTTTCCATGCATGAATATGTACCTACCTATCTATCCATCTACTCAGCGTTTTACTACCTACAACTGATGTACCAATTTTGTCATCTAACATGTCATTTGATTGTTGTCTTCCAATCACCCCTCGATCCCTCTTTTTTTTTTTCCAAAGAAAAAAGCGTAATTTTTATTCCTTGGGAAGGACAAAATTACATTTTGTAGGTGCTTATAGAGCACTACACACTATGAAAGTGTTTGCTATAGCTGAAGATAAGTAGGCATTTGAGTGCCTTTTCTTCATGTCTATTTCCAGGAGAAAAAAAAAAAAACAAAAACTCATCCATAATTGGATGTACTGTTTTATGATCATAAGAGTCTTTTATATACAAGAGGAAATCACCACTATTGTGGTTTTTGTCTGTCTTTGTTCAAAAATAAAGAGCAGTTATGAAACCTTCAATAATGTTGTTATTTGATGCTGGGTGAAAAGAATTGAGCAAATTTGCAAGTCGTATGTGTGAGTGACAGATTGTTTCTTTGTTTTGTGAGTTCAAAAAGGTGAAAGTTCCTGTTCATCTGTAAAAGGCATGTGGTAGAAGGCATTTGTGTCTTCCCCTTTCTTTTCTGTAATGTGCCAAAGTCCTTGTAAGAGCTGACCTTCCTTTGACAGTGTGTTTGTTGTCATGTTTATGTCCCTGTATACATGTGAGATAGCCACAGTGTCAAAAGTGTCCAAAAGTCTGTGAATTTCCTCTAGAATAGGAAATAGCAGAATATTATGGCAAAAATGTTTTTTATTTGTCCAATTTATTACATTCATGGAGTATCCAAAAATTTGTAAATGATGTAGATCCTTTTCTTTTGCAAAAAGAAGTAGAAGCTTTAATGATAATAATTCTGCATAGTTGTTGGTTCCCCTCCCTAGTCCCATTTTTAAGTGGAAAAAGTGGTTTTCTGAGAGGTGTAGGCTAGCTCCTCCTCCACAGATAGAGTTCTGTGTAGCACCATCGAAATAAGCCCAAGGTTTTGTGGTGTCTATGAGCTCTTGAAGTCTATTCCTTAAGGTTTTTGTAGGAGTAATCTCTGAAAAATGAGCAAGTATTGTTAGGCTTTGTGCTACAAGATTTTATGGGAGGGTGGGTTTTTCCTTGAAAATTTATGAGTTTCTTGCTAGCCAAATTCCCCATCTTATCAGGAGGGGGAGTGCTTTGAAGGCTTTGTTTCTTGGGGTATCTGTCCATGTTTTCCAGGCAGATTCCATGGAATCTCCAGCCCATGAAAAATTTTGTTTTAGACTTTTTGAGGTTTCATTCCAAACTGTTACTGTGAAGGGACAGGTGAGAAGTAAATGAGGAGTGGTTTCATTTGCGTTTTTGCAAAGTGTGCATCTTCAAGGGCCTTCTATTTTACGCTTGTTCAAGTTCTCCCAAGTTGGAATTCAATTGTTTAAAGCTGCCCACATGAAGATTTTTTCTTTTTGTGGGCACTTTTACTTCCAAAGGCTTTTCCACCACCATTTGGGAAGTTGTTGTAATGGGAGGTTTAATGCTATATACCCTACTTTTGGGGTGTATAGACTAGTTGGATTTTTTTTCCAAACTAGTTCGTCCTCTTTGTTGGTTAATCTGATGTGGCTTCTTTTGATTGCATCTATATAGTTTGTCAAAGAATCTGCTTGAGGCCCAACGAAGCCGAGGAGATTTGTATTTTTCCAGCCTTGATTCCAATAAGTTGTAGTTGGGGGGTTGGCTAAATGAGAGAGAAAGAAGATACATTCTCTGTGGAGTTGTTCAATAAGGTCTTCCGGCAGAATGTGGGAAGTGTCGCTTCCTGTCCAAGGGTCAGTGCCTATTCGTAAACGATTGCCTTTATCCACCTTCCACGCAAGTGTGTCCCCAACCACTGTAAATGAAGAGATCATTGCTTTCCATATGATCGACCCAGTTGTTGAAGCTTTGTGAGGTCTTTTGATCCAATCTTCAATTGTATCCGAGAAGATATATTTTTGAGCTATTACCAGCGTCCACATGCTGGTGTCTGAGATGAGTCTCCAACAGGCTTTTGTTGCAAGGGCCTTTGAGAAGAGAAAAATATTTTTGAGCCCCCAACCTCCCAGGGCTTTTGGCAAGGCTATGTTGTCCCATTTTGACCAAGGTTGTGTGTACTTTTCTCCGTACCCTGACCAAATGAAACGTGCACAGATATTCCTGATTTTTTCCAGGATTCTTTTTGGGATCCAAGCCAACGACATCCAGTAAACTGGGATGGCTTCTAGTACTGATTTTGTCAGAGTGAGTCTGTCTGCTCTTGATAACCATCTGAAGCTCCAGCTGTTTAGTCTTTTTTCTATTTTTGCTATCATCCATTTCTAATATTTTTTTTTGTAGCTATTTGGTTTTAGCTGAAAGCCTAGGTATTTTATTCCTTGTGAGATATCTTGCAAAGTGAAAGGGAAGAGTCTTTGATAAACTTCCTTTTCTTCTTCATCTAATTCATAAGTGGATATTGTAGATTTTTGCTCATTTATTATCATACTTGTAGCTGAACAAAAAGTAACTAGGATGTCCGTCAACGTTTTAGCGTCTCCAACTTTCCCATTGCAGAAGATGAGAATGTCGTCCATAAATAATAGGTGGGTGATTTTCAGTCCTGATGATACTGAAAGTCCTTGAAAGGTACCTGCTCTGGATGCTGCATCTAGGGATTTACTTAGGCCTTCTGCTACAAGAAGGAAGAGTAGAGGTGATAGAGGACATCCTTGTCTTGGTCCTCTTTCTGACTTGAAGAATGGGGAGGCTGCCCCATTGATGAGTACTGCGAAGGAAACTGAGCTAATGCAGGCCATTATCCATTTTATAAAGGGGACTTGAAAGCCTAAGTGGGCGAGCGGGAGACGAATGTAAGTCCAATTTACCCTGTCAAAAGCCTTTGAAAGGTAAATCTTCTGTATTGCTCCTTTTGATCTTGTAGTCTTTAGGCTGTGGAGGCCTTCTTGTGCAACCCCCACTGCCTCATGAATTTGTCTTCCTTCGAGAAAACCGAATTGTTCCATTGAGATGGCTTTTGAAAGTAGGGGTTTTATCCTGCGAGCTATGATTTTGGCGATGATCTTGTAAATACAGTTACAAAGAGAAATAGGCATGTAGTCGTCAAAGGTTTGAGAATCATTTACCTTTGGTATGAGGGCTATAAAAATGGAGTTGAAAGGTCCATGGATTCTGTCGTTTGTTCTTGATTCTTCAATTAATTTTAGTAGATCTTTGCTGAGTAGATCATAGAAACCCCTAAAAAATTTGATTATCCACCCGTCAGGGCCTGGAATTTTATCCCTTTGAAAGCTTTGTAGGGTTTCATTTAACTATTTTTCTGTGACTTCAACAAACACGTCTTGGTTTCCTTGGTCAGTTACAAAACTTGGGAGCTATAAAGTCACCTTTATGATTTCTGCTATATTGGTGCTCCTATCATCTTTAAAGAGGGACTGAAAATGGTTTTTACCCAGGTTTGAAATTTTGTCAAAAGTTGTGCAGGGTCTGCCTTCCTGATCCTTTAGACTCCAGATTGTGTTTCCAACTTTCCTTCCTTTTGCATATGCTTGGAAGAATTTTGTGTTTTCATCCCATTTTTCCAACCAAATAGCTCTACTTTTCAATCTCCAAGTATTCTCTTGTTCCGTGAACAAGGTTCTTCTTCTTGCTTCTAAATTTTTTAGAGTTTCTCGGGCTTCATCTGAGAGAAATGTTGTCTCAGGATCCTCTTGAAAATGTTTGAGGTTTTCCTCTATTTTTTGTAATTCTTGTTCTTTTGAGGTCTGTTTTTTTTTTTGTCCAAGGGATGACCAATTTCTTTATTAATTTGAGATTTGACGCAAACTGGATGCTTGCAGGAGTTTCCTTAGTCTTTCTTATGGAGGTCCAGTTTGTCCTGATAAGTTGTTGGAAACTTTCATCTTTTAGCCAAGAGGGGTTGAATTTGAAAGGGGCAGCCGATTTAATAGGGGATCCTTCCAGATCAAGCCAAATAGGTGAGTGATCTGATTCCCCTCTGCTTCCAATCCATTGACGAATTTGAAAAGGGAGCGATGCAATGGATTTAGAGATCAAAAAACGATGTAATATTTTTGCTACTCTGGCTTTTTCTGTCCTCATATTTCTCCAGGTGGGTAACAATTTTGGTGGAGCCACATCAATTAGTCCTTTGGAGTCTATTAGATGTCTAAAATAAGTAGCTTGATTGTCTGAGTGGGCATTAGGTCCCCATGTTTCTGCTTCTCCCAAAGAGAAGTTTAGATCACCTCCCAAGATTAGTAGTTCAGTATTCAAAAGTTCCTTTGTGAACAAGTTATCCCAGAAAGTGTTTTGTTCTGAGTATGGCCCATAGATGTTTATTAATCTAAAACCCTTTTCAAAACCTTCCATAAGGAAGTCTCCTCCTAAAATATAATCCATTGCCCAAGAATTTAGGAGTTTTATTTTTCAAGTTCGCCATCCGAGAATTAGGCCCCCCGATCTTCCTTTGGGACTTTGACCTGAGAATGCCCAGCCTGGGAGCAGGGTGGTGCTCAAAGAGGTTAGCCCAATAAATTCCTTTGTTCAGATTGCCGCTAGAAAAATTCAAGTAAACGGAGCAATGACCCCAGCTGTAATAGCTTCGAATAGCTCTGAGGCTTTGGAAGAGGTCAGGGGAAACAGTCAAGTGACTGAGTTGATTCCGAAGGTATGACCGCAGGGGGAGGGCGCAGGAGTGAGAATCATGTTAGTGGGATAGGGGGGCTAGGTGGGACAGGAGGCTCGTGACCGTAGTAGGCGTCCCGCGGGCCTCCGAAGCTATTGGGCCACAAAGCTCCATTCCAAAAAAGTCCTCCCCTCGATCCCTCTTTTACAACTAAACAAATCATATTAGAAATCATTGTGAGAGATCTACTAGAAAGACATAGTTAGAAGATGCAAGCAAACTAATTTGATTTCATGTTGGAAGTGAATACCATCATAGTTGTTGGTGGTGGAAAATAATTGTCATAACTAATAACACGCGAAGAAGAGGAGATCGCAAATATTCGAGACTCATAGAAACTCTGGAAACAAGGTAAAAATTGCTACCATAGATGCCATTGGAGTGCACGATATTGATTACTAGAAGATAATTCCCCGCTACACCAGAATTCAAGTCATTTTGTGAAAAAACATAGAAAGTCCAACTAAAATGATACCACAAATAACTTGGACACTGCCATCACCCAACTCAACCACATCTCCATACTACCTAGGAGCCAACAACTTTTGATACCAATATAAGGCATAAACCTTTCATCTCTCATCCTCACTTTAGGTGCATTTATGCTAATGTTGTGGGCTATGAGTTTATCTTTGTAACATTACAAGCAAAAATACTTGAGTTTTATTTTTTCCATTATACCAACCATCTTACAAGCTATTGATTCTGCAAGTGGCATGAATTGTGGGTCTTCAGAGGGTGTGAGATCTCTAGTAGGGATAACACTTTGAAGACGATCATAAATGAAGCATCACTCTTTAGTCTTCCCGAGGCTCTGAACATTGTATCGAGTTGTGAATTGATATATAGATGGGTTTAGCTCTATGAATTAGCGTGGATACTTGATTGCATGCTTGAAAATATGTGCTTATGATAGCTCTAATGAGACTGTAGAAACATGTTTTGTGTCTCACATATGCATCATATTAAAATGATAAAAAATTATTTGAGAACCTTGCCAGGCCTATATTTTATGTTTAATTTCTTCATTAACCTTACCTAACATGTATGTAAAAAGTAAAGAGCCCAACAATGGGTCTTCCCTTGAGATTGAAAGAGTTTGTCTCATAATTAGAGCATTGTATTTATAGTCTATTAATAACATATCAATGGTTTGTTGTAGGCATTATTAACACTTGACAACCATGTAGCTAATATCCCATTCTCACCATTTTCCACATACATATTGTTGAGAGGTGTGGTCACCACTCCTTAGCATTCATAATATAGTCTTTAAGCTTCCCACATTAATTTTGTGCATTGTAATTATTATCCTTTTTCACTGTAAGTTAACTACATCATAGACTAGGAGATGCAATTATTGCATTTTCTTGCTCTATGTTAACTACACCATAGTCTGTCAGATGTAATTATTGTATTGTCTCACTCTACATTAACTACATCATCATTTGGGTCTTTGTTATTCTGTGAATAATGCATTGCATATGTTTCCTTTTGTTCATGGAGCAAACAACATGCATTGACCCTCATTGTCATACAAATATCTATAACTATGTTTGTTTTTTACATATGTTCAACCTTGTTTCATTGTCCTCTCTTCCAGTGGTTGTAGTTGTAAGAGAATATAAGTAAGTATTGAAATGTGTAGATCTTTCACATGTTTGACAACAAAAACTTTATGTTGACATCTACCTACTCTACTTGCTTAGTGTCAAATGTTTCTTCACATTTAAAGTGTATAAAAGGCTACTAAATTTGTTAGTTGAGTGCTTATGTGTCTATTAGATTGTTATTGTCTAAAACGTTTGAAATTGAAGTAAACATCAATATAATTTACTTATATCAACAAAACATAATAAATTAATACTTAGATAGGTACTAAATTAATACTTAGATAGGTACTAGCCACTTTGTAACTTATCACCCTTGTTATTTAAGTACCTCACAATAAATAAGTTATTCAAATACCTCACAAAAAATTAGTTGTGTGGAGGAGAGGAAAATAATCAATGAATATGTTAATACAAGCTGAACTATCACCATACATAACATCATTTCCATGAAGGAATAGTTCAATAAGATGCCATACATAACATAATTTCCATGAAGGAATAGTTCAATAAGATGTTTGGAGATAGTTCTTGCAAGATTGCACTATTCTATTTAAGAAAGGTGGATTCTTTGCACATATTCCATGAAAACTATATGTTTTTTCATGCTTATAGTCATTGGCAATGTTTACTAGTTTTTCTTTCTTAGTCATCAATCTCCTCCTTATAGTCATTGGCAATGTTTACTAGTTTTTCTTTCTTAGTCATCAATCTCCTCCACATTAAGTACTCATTTTTTAATGTTTACTAGTTTGTTTGTCTTGGTCATAAATCTCATGTGTGTTGGATAGTGCAGTCCATATGCCTCACACTCAATATTTTAGCGATATGATTGTTGCAAGTCTACTGGATGATGATGCCTCCAAAGTAATTAAAGAAATTTGTCTAAAAAATTTAACATAAATAATGTTACAGTTATAAATACTCCATTTATGATTGTAAATACCCCATTTTGAACCATGTGATATATATCTACAAATTGATGCCTATGCAAATTTTCAAAGTAGAACCTGAAGGCCAAGGTTTCACTTATGAATGTGATTAACTACATAGGAGTATTATTGGTTTTTTTTCTAAGTTAACATGAATGCAATGATGCAAGCTGCAAAAAGTAAAATGAATATTAAAACAAGAGGGAATCCTATTGATATATCACCCTTGACTTATGACCTATTGAAACTTAAAAGGAGGTCGAGCGAAAGGATTCCTCATGTTTAATGAAGTTGGAAGGGGGCAAGTGGGATATGATATAATAAATGGCTCTTACCTATTTATCATTTGGGATGACAAAGGTTGATTCAACACATAAAGTCTCAAGGATCATATGATACTTGTTTCACATCTTCACTAACACTTACTATATTTTCCTTCTTATATAATGCACTTTGCCTTCTTATATAATGCTCTCCAATTGCAAACTTTGGGAGTTTTCTCTTTCATTATTTTCATTGTTAATGGGAACGTTATTGGAGTTATTTCACTTACACAGAGCTTTTTATAGTCAAGGGAACTAGAGAGACTACATCATTGGGGGTTGTTCACCTATATCGTGATACACAAATGAGATATTAGATATAGTGGGGGTTATGGAAGGTCTCTATCAATATCGTGATATGAAAATGAGATCTTAGATATAGTGGGGTTTATGGAAGGCCTCTAGACATAAGATAAATTGATTTTATTGCTTTGGACATGAGGGATGTAAGTGATAGTTTGAAGGAGTAGTTGTTGCAACATAGTTTGATGGAAACCCTTGTTCTATAGAACAATGTAGTAGGGATTCCAAGCCTTTGTTTTAGCAAGAAAGCTAAGAGAGAGGCCTTATACCAATGAGTAGGCTAGCAATGTTACCCAACTAACTATTTTAGATTGCTCTTATGTTGGTGTATATAGTTGTTATGTCTCCCCTAGGATCTCCCATGTTGAGTGAGTAAGCTAGCAAGGTTATTGTGCATAACTATTTGCAATGACAAAAAGAGATAGCATGGAATTTTGCATGTGATCCCTAGTCATATCATGGCCCTATCTCAAGGATGTCATTTGAGCAACAATGCATATAACTAGGTGATGAATGCTACGTTGGTCGTCATTTCCTCACACTCAAATCTATTTCACATAAGTGTTATGTGTGCCATTCAATTGTTTTTCTAAGTTCCATGAGTGCCAGGATAATCTAGTAAAATTGGATTAACCCACAACCTATAAGAGGTAATCAAGCACATGTTAGATTGGTATCAAATCACGATTCAAGCATCCTGGCCTTTGGAGATAATGATTATGTGAAACTATTTTTAAAATGTCTTGTTGTTAGGTAAGATTTGAACTGTCAATGTTGATAAAAAAGATTGAATTCTTCATGAAATGGTTGATTACCAATTTGTTGTTGTTGTTGAGTAGAATAATTGATTCGCCCCAAAAAATGATCATTTGTCAATTAGTTGATATGAAATGTTAACATAATGATAATTTTATTCTAAAATTCTTGACTGTTAATCCACATATAAAGTAGTTATATTAGTTTTGACCCTTTTATAGTTTGTTATGTCCTCTTTGAGAATAATGATTGACCCTTTAGAAATCACCAAGTATCATACCATTAAGTTGCAGTTTTAGAGAAATGATCAACCACCAAAAAGAAATCCCACAGTGCCATTTCCTCTAAAATAATTTTGTGTGCAAGCAAAATAATCAGGGTCTAACATTTGTGAAATGGTCAACTACCTAAATAATTGGTCAAGTCTCATTTTTCTATTGAACCAATGGAATGCTTGAATATAAATATTGCAAGAAAAATAATCAATTTCATTAGAAGTTGGCCACGTAGATCAATTACTAACTTGATGTGTTGGCTTGAGTGGTTGAGTGCTTTGGGATTTGTGTAGTTGGTCTTGAAGTCAGTCCCCCAAGATGGATGACTCTATTACATGCGTCACTTGATGTCCTTATCAAGTCAGGTTTCATAACCAATGTCGACAAATTTACAGTAGGTAGCTTCCACAAAATGTGAGGAATTGCCCAGGAGTTTCCTTGCAAGGTTTTCCACGGAAAAAAAGTAAATCATTTATCTAGCAAAGGAAAATTAGTGCAAGCGTATGCTTATTTTCATGAGAAACTAACTAGCTTGAATAATTTTGCTTGTGAAGGAAAATAAGTGCAAGAAAAATTGTCGATTCCATTAATCAACTACATAATAGTCCTTTAGTAAGGTAGAAGAAGCCAAATCTTATGTGTGTAAGTGAATGATTGAATGAAAAAATATTTATAAGTGTTATTTTTCCAACAAGCCTTTTTACTAGTGAATGAATTGTGTACAAGTGAAATGGTGTGATGAGAAAAAAAAACTAATTGTCATTCCACCAATGACCAATTTTGTTAGTGAGGGAGTTATGTACAAATAGAATGATTGAATGACCAAAAAGGCAATGCCATTTTTCCAACAAGATATTATGTGAATGAATCAGTTGTGTACAAGAAGAATGATTGTGACTAAAAAGACAATGTCATTTTCCCAAAAATCCATCATGCTAATGAAGGATCTATGTATAAGCATAATGATATAGAATGATCAATCATTTTTCTAGTGAAGGAGTAAATCTTTTTTCTAGTGAAGGAAAGAAGTGCAAGTGGAACGATCAATTTCATGATAAATTAACTAACTTAAATCATTATGCTAGTGAAGGCATAATAGTACAAGCAAATGTTGATTCCATAAATCAACTAAGCAATTGTGGTAGCGATTGTGAATTCTTCATTGCTATATTGATCTTGCTTTCTTATCCATGTCATTTTCCGAGGTTCTTGTTTGTGAATCTGTTGAGGTTCTTTAGGAGGGACTGTCATTCTGCAATTTTTGGCCATGTGTCCAAAATTGTTACATTTGTAACATTCCACTTCAGTGCTCAAAGATTCAAACCTGTTGTAACTTCTTCTCTGTGTTTCACTAGGTCTTCTTGAATAACCCCTTTGTGTATGGCTCTCAAAGTA
>JASDQU010273882.1:416-12274 GCA_032191745.1 Picea mariana
CAACATCATTCACACATATGAGATACATAGAGACAAATATTTCCCGAGGAAACCCATAAAGGGTAAAAACCTCTTCTACTTTATATGATAAGTATACTTTACATTCTGTACATTATCATACTTATGAGCACCAACTCATAATGAGGCTACAACCTCTGTTTTGCAAGTTGCTACTTGCTGAGAGCACCAACTCTCTGGATTCTCTATCACTCACTAGAAGGAAGCACTGACTCCCTGGTTTCTCTAGCACCCACTAGAAGGAAGCACCAACTCCCTAGTTTCTCTAGCACCCACTAGAAAGAAGCACCAACTCCTTGGTTTCTCTAGCACCCACTAGAAGGAAGCAACAACTTCCTATATGTTCCAGCACCAACTAGATGGAAGCACCAAATTCCAGTCACACAGGCACCAACTTGTATATCAGAGAACAACAGTTCTCCCTTGCACCACCCTACCACCCTGGTTTTTCTACTTGCAACCAGATGGAAGCTTCAACTCCCTGTGTTCAAGCACCCACTTGAACCTGTGAGGACAACATTCCTCCCTAGCACCTCCCTTCCACCCTGAAATATAAATCTTTGCTATATATAAATTTATCACAGTGATACAATATTTATCATTAGCTTACCAGACTTATCATTGTTCTGCTATGCTGCTTTGATCTCCTGTATCAGTGTCTCTCTGTCTGCATCTTCTTTCCCTTTATGATATTTTGTTTTTCTCTACAAGAGCACCTCAACCTTCCTTTACTATCTCACTATCTTCATGCACACATGCCTTGCGCCTTCTGTGCTTATGAACTTTATGCTCTGTGCACCATGTTCATTCAATGCACCATTCCTCTTCTCTGTATTTCAGCTACTGCACACTCCTCCTTCTACACACCTGAATTACTCTCAACAACAACATCCATCTCTTCTTTGTTCTGCATACATATAGTCTCTGTGCACCTTGTGCATGCTCTCTCACCATGCTTCTGCATGCTCTCTCCATGTCAAGTGCTCTACATGATCATCATTGCAACTCTTCAACTTCTTTGGCAGTTAAACCCATGCGTTCATCATCACTGGGTGTTATGCTGAGATTCCCTCACCTCTCCAACAGTCGAGACTCTTAATCTTCTCTATTACAGTTGATCTCAACTTATCTATTACAGTTACAGGATTCAAATCTCTTCCATCTGTCAATTGCCTCAATGAACAATCTTCATTCCACTGGCAGATTCCTTGAGACTCTTCAGCTTCTCTGGCAATCACCCTGAAGTCTCTTCAAGTCCTCTGGCAGAAATAATCATTCGTTTCTAGCAATTACACTATGAACCTCCAAAAAATGTATCAACAACTGAATTTGCACTGATCGATGAACTATGAAGAGAAACAGTAGCCCTTCGATCATATTCCGAATAACCTGCACCATTGGGTCATAAATGATGGGTCTCGCGTTTATTTCACCATTTCGAAATTCGAGATTTCATCATTTCAGCATTTCGGCATTCAACATTTCGGCATCCCTGTGGTGAGACATCTTGACTCTCCAAGTCGCGATCTCTGAAATGGAGATTAGCTTCGTGCTACGTCCTCCCTTGAGCCTTTGTTGATGTTACCATGGGTTATGACCAAGGGCCAATTCTAAATATGTATTTCACATTTCGCGTTTCGGGGATTCTGTGATGAGTCGTCTCGAATTTCCATGTCCCAAAATCCGAAATGGAGATTCTCTCTTCGAGCTCTTCTCTACAGCTCTTCAACGATGTGACCATTAGTGGTGACCATAGCCTTATTCGAAAATGCATTTCTACATTTTTTCATTTCGACATTCCTGTTGTGAACTGTTTTGACACTCCAACTCTTGGTATCCGAAACCAACACCAAAAGGTGTTTTTCACATTTCGACATTCCATCATTCCTTGCAATGAAGTGTTTTGATGCTCCATCTCCCAGTATCCGAAACCTACACAAAAAGGTGTTTCGATGTTTCGCATTTCGGTACTTCGGGACTCTTGTGATGAAGAGTCTTGACTCTTTACTCCTCCAACTCCCAGTATCCAAAATTCTGGTTGATGTGCTTGTTTCAGGATCTTCGGCATTTCACATTTCGTGATTCCAGGACTCCTGATGATGAAGAGTCTTGAATCTTCCAACTCTCGGTATCCGAAATTGTCCTCCTTATTTCAGGATTTTGGTGTTTCACATTTCGCGATTCCAGGACTCCTGATGATGAAGTGTCTTGACTCTTCCAACTCGCGGTATGCAAAACTGTCCTCCTTCTTTTAGGATTTCTTAACCCTGGTTCACCTTTCTCTTTAAAGAACATGCAAGTTCTCCTGGATCCAATGTCAGTCGGACCTCAGGCTCAGATCTGACGTTCATCGAGAATTCTCAATGGGATCCAATGATCACTGTCGCTACTCCTTCCAGGCTTACACATCCTCCTAACTTGGAATAATTTCTAAGTGTCAAATACCTCGACCTTTGATCCGTCTAAGATCCTGAGTACACTATCTCTCTTGAGCTTTGGAAATGAGTTAACCTCATCCCTGGTGCACACCTATGCACTGTGTGCAACTCTGTGCTAATCCTCCTGAGCTTACGTTGTCCCTGTTTTTCCAATGTTGCATACTTTGATCTTTCCATCAATGACAAGCACACCTGCCTGTAAACATGCCAACAGTGTGGATGTCGAGAGAACGTAGTGAAATAGAGAAGTCGATGGAAGAGATATTTGTCGACATCGTGATTAAAAAATTCATGTCTCTAAGAATATAGACATCATCGACTGGAGGATTCCAAGCATCCCCATCGACTGGACGGTGTTCTAGCCATGCTGCTAAGAAAATAGGCAAGCACTGTGATGATCTAGCTAATGCAAAGCATATCCCGTTGGTCTTGATAGACTACATTGCACCTTTGACGGGCACGATGAACCATGACAGTGTCCCGCATGACTTTGATTAAACTCTCATCACTGCATACCTTTTGAAGCGGATATGCACAGTTGAACCCCAGTTGGGACTGATCCATGTGATGCTTGCACCACATAGATACTTGATGAAAACGACTGGGAAGAAGCCTAAGATAGTTCCCCAGTCATCAATTAAGGATCTCGCACACTCCTTGATACTGAACGTGATGAAGATCCCCCACTTCGACCGACAACAAGAGGTTAATGCTTGCATTAAAATCCTTGTGTCATGCTACCATGGTGGTTATATTTGGTTATATATGCACATCACTATGGATCCAGTGTTGATCCACCTTATCACTAGACTAAGCATGTAGGGACAGGACCCTCACCAGTTCTACCCAAGGAAGACATCAAATATGTCCCTTGCACAAAGAATAAATAAAGCCTACGATGATGTAGAGAATGGAAAGTGAGGCTACAAGGTGGCCTCCATCCAGGATGGTGCAGTGCACCTAGCTTGTCAGAAAGAACCGGTCAACACAAGTCATAGGGTTTGTAGTCGACCTCACAGGGAAGTGTGTTGAAGGAATGCAGATGAACTGGGCGAGCTACCTCATCAATGAGTTGGAAAAGGATTGTCGCGAAGCACAGGACCAAGGATACTAATTCCACTTCAGTTGGTTACTGGTGCTCATTGCATTTGTTTCTTGGCAGATGCCAGAAGGAGAAACATTCCCTGAAGTCGAGCTATCAGAAGCGTTGGTTGCGAGGTTTGCTACCTTGTGGTATATGAACGATATGGTGAAGCAGCGGAAGTTGAATGTTCTCTTCCATACTTATAACCTATAGTTGAAGCGCACCATTGAATCCTTTCCATGGATGACCCTGAATACACTCCATCGATAAAGGCCACTAGTAAAGTTTCATGCAGACCAACACTTCATCTACATCACTACATGCGGGGATGAAAGTAAGGAAGATATATAGTCTTACTATAAGTTGACTGAGGAATACATAGAAGAGATCACTAAGAAATGGCTAGCATAATTCCTTGTACCAGTGGAGGATGAAGAAATCTTTGACCTCGATATGATCGGAAGCCTATTAGTCACCGGGGTCAAACATGATGGACAGAGTAGCTCCAAGAAAACTAAGAAAAGGGATGAAGTCAAAGACATAGAAAGTGATGAGAAGGATGGTGCATCAAAGGAAACTCCGCCTGACTCACCTGTAGAAGGAAAAGGATACAAAGTGAACCAAGAGGAAGGAGGGGAAAAAGGACAAAAGAAGGAAAAAAGAAAAGCTACACCATTGAAGGATCCCCTCACCACAGCAGAAGCGTCGCAGAAGAGGAAGGTTTCCAAGGAGAAACCTTCGACAAGGAAGAAGTCTCACACCAACAAGCCCTAGTCAAAGAATGTTCTCACAGTGGATAACATTGATATCATCATCACAGCTGTAGAATACACTTCATAAGAAATATTGCAAAAACATGGGGCAAAGCAGGAGTTGATGTATGACAGAATAGAGAAAGAGCTTAGAGACATCCAACAATCTATCCATTCAAGCCTCGCAGTGCCTACTACACCATCCTTAGCAGAAAATGTAGAATTCGGGCATGATCCCACCCAGTTGTGAAGGTTAGTAGATGCGACAGAGGTTTGATTTTGTTGAGACCAAGAGGAAATGGAACAGGCCACAGAGGCCTTAAAGAAAGAAAAGGAGGAGGTCCAAGAGAAACTTCAAGCTGTGCATAAAGAGAAGCACGAACTTAGGGTGATGTTCTAAGAGTACAAAGAGAAAATCCAGAAAGAGAAATACCAGTTGCTCGTGGAGTAGATTAGGGTTAAAGAGGCAGTGACTAGAGAACTCTACTATGTGCCCAACTTGGTACAGAAGGAACTGGAGTCAACAAATATGCAAGTGAGGAAGCTCACCGAGGCCATTCAATAGCTTCAAGCAAGAGTAGTATAATTATAACTTCAAGCAGTGTCGAGCACTCCACAAGAAGTGCGGGATCAAAGGGAAGAAGCTTCTAGGAGTGCAGGATATAGAATTAGGGCATTGTCCTTAGAATGTAAGCAATTGAGTGATCAAAGTGTGCAAACCTATGAGTGCCTTGCAGAAGATCCGAAGTTGGGGAGATTGGAAGCACAACTCTATGAGGCAAAGCAACAAGTGTCCACCATACAAGCACAGATGAAACTGCTAACTGTAGTTGAGAAGATGAAGAGGTCATAAGAGCATCTAGCAGTCTAACAATAGATTACTTCCATCCAATTCAAGGTTATGGAAGTGACACAAGTACTCCAACCGGTGCAGGACGAAGCCTGCATGCTTTTCGAAGAGATCGAGGGACAAGGCTCAAAAATGGAATAGATGGTCATGACAGTGGAACAACGCCTGGAAGGGCCTATCACCAAGAAAGTACTTTAGGATTTCTCTGAGAAGGAGGCTCTAACGAAGAAGCAAGTAGAGGCAGCTTGAGCTAAGCTTGAGGCCCTCAAAGTAGAGTTTCCCAGATCAGAGTGACTCGGGTGAGTCACAGATGAGTGTTGGGGGCCTATTGGCGCTTGATCAAGTTTTGAAGAAACTTTGGTCTTGTTTTACCATTTTTGGGACTTCGACGGGATGGTCAAATACGGATCGCCCAGGCAAAGTGGATATCATGAGATTTTGCCCATTTTTATAGGATTTTTGGGTTGTTAGGGTTTATGTAACGGGTATGGGATGTCGGCCCATGGGTTTACCCATGTTTAGGCCTTTTTGTAATGTATAAATAAGTATCTAGGTGATGTAAGTAGAGGTCATTAGAGGTCATGGGCTTAATGCATGAATAGAGTATGTTAAGACTTGCAAAGCTAAGTGCAAGTTATTGTAAGAGACTTTGTGCATAGACTATGTAAGGGTTTTTGCCCTGACCTAATTCGGGCAAGGAGGATTTGGTGAGGTGCGCGAAAACCTCTGGTCCCTTGGAGGGGTTGCATCTGTGGCTTTGTGCACATGATCAGAGGAATATCATAAGCTTGAAGACTAATATAAAAGAAGAAGAAGAAGTTTGTGGACGTAGCCCCACACTGGAGTGAACCATGTATATCCTATGTTGATGTGCTTTGTGCAATGTTATTCATGTTGTTTATGTATTTATGTGCTTAGTGCACTAATCTTGATGTATGTTAGATAGATGTATGGATGCTTAGTGATCTATTGATGGTAAATGAATGCTATATCTGAGTTAATGCTATGTTCTTAGAAGTGTTTGAGTTGATTATTACTACGTTGTTGTGTATCTAGGGTTTAATTTGTGATGTGAATGGATTTATGAATTAATCCATGCTATTGAATAAATGCTATGCTAAGTGTTGTAATCATATATTTGTGTCCCAACTAGGTTGTATACACCTGATTCCTACAACCCCCCCTGCATCCACCTCAGGTGAGACTTCATATTCTTAACAGGTGTTTCTGAAATTACCGGTAGTTAGGGTTTTGTTAGTGCGTTGTTGAAGCATTGAACCCTGCGTCTGCCCATGTGCCAACATACATTTACAGTTGGTTTTGGAATAGGGGTATTATAGTTTCTCACTCAGAGAAAACTAATCATGGGCATGACATCCTGCTTCTTCGACATATGGACCTGATAACACGCCTCTTCAACATATGGGCCTTAAAACCTGCCTATTCAACATACGAGCCTAACAACCCACCTCTGCAACCTGCAAAAACATCAAGTACTGGTACCAGTGGTAGCATCCCTACTGTGAATGGTGAGAATGATGAAATGAATAAAATCCAAAATATGGGAAATTGCACTATATCCCCAAAATATATATGCATGTGTCCTTTAAGACAAATGGCACCCCAGGGAATCCCTTGTTCCTACTTTAAAAACTTAGGATATATTCATATCCATAAATTTAGTTGTAAGGAATATTAATATAATATTCCATTGGTATTAATCCCCCTTAGCTTATCCCATTTCCTAGACTCTTAGCCCCGTTTCCCTTTCTAGTGGAGTTTACCCCCCCATACTCATTTGGGGGTCAGTTTGTAATAATGATGTACTTCTGAACCACTACCGGTGAAGAGTTGCTAAACCATCATCAGTCCAGTTATACCTCATTTTGACTTGATCTTTGTATTCTAGGGATTCATGAATTCTATCTAACCACTTAAATAATTCTTTGAGGATCCTAATCCAAAATATCTCGTACTGGTCACTAGTTGGCTCTGAATATAAAATAATGTTTTTTACAACCCTAAAGATTTTTTGTCATAAATTATCTTCCTATTGTATGAACACGCCACACCTTATTTCCCACTAGTTCTCAATACCTGACTTATAGATCTGATGATTCATCCTCTAAAAACTCACTTTAAAGATCAGAAACCAGAAACATAACCATTTGCTGGCGCAAAATCGAGACCAAGTTTCTCAGAGGTTACCAACAAAGGAAACATTGTAGTCTAGGTACACTGGCATATTCAACCCTCTGTAAGTGAAGGAGGTCTCACTCAAAGTGTAGCCGAGACATGTGTGGTTAAGTGAGTTAAAGAAAAAGAAACATCATATCAAACTTAGCACCCCGTAGATTCATATATTAACACTCAAATATGAATGGTAGAAATGATCAAATATTGAATAGACATAAAGCAAGTTGTTTATGCAACCCAATAATGAATCCATGCACATCATAACAAACCAATGAGAAAAATAACTTTCAGAGTCCAAAACAATCCATTATATTAGCAACATCTCCAACAATTGTCATACAATAAGTACATTCCTCAAGCAATAACTTGTGCGATGATGTCTAGTCCTGAATACCCATTATAGAGTCAAACCCTATTGTGAAAGCACATTAACATCAATAAGGACCATTACAATATAATATTATGATTGTGAATACTTGATCCCAACCCTAACAACAATAATGACACTATATCTTTCCTATGTGCTCATTCAGTCAGTCATTAACATCTTCCTTGTTGCATTTCCTTCTTATTTACAATTTTCCATTTGTCGCATTTTGGATTCTTCCTTCTACTTTGTTCTCATCTTTTCAATAGTGTCTGATACTCTCACTAGTTTTCCAACTGGATGGCACTTTTGACAACTTCTTCTGCTTTTACACTGTCATTTAACCTGTAGTATTTTTCCGCTACTTGTAATTCTCCAACTATCATGTGACACTTTTGAATCCTTTCACTACTCATCATCTTTTAATTAGATTGCGATGCTTTTCCCCAAAACTAAATAATTCCAAAAAATTAAGGTCCCAACAATGGTGTTGAGATTCAATCACATATGGGGAGTATTTTATTAAATTTGGAGAGAACAAATACTGAATCTCAAAGTTAGGATCATTCATTACTCCAAGATCCACATCGTCAAGGCTTCATGTAATCACCAAGGAACCACTTCATTCCAAATATCGATATGAGGAAGTTTGATGGCAAAGATCCTATAGAGTGGATATAATTCTTTGATCTACACCAAACACCAAGATTACAAAAGGTACCTATTGCATCCTTGTATCTAAAAAATGAACAATTTTTGTGGTATCAATGACTTTGTGAAATAAAAAAGAATTATATTATCTCTTGGTCCATTTTTACAAATGAATTGATATTGTGTTATGGGGATATTTTTTGAAAGATTGGTTGTCATTGATGTCAACCCTTGAAGAAATATGGTATCCCCAATGGTATGGTTATGGAACCCGAAGTTGATAAAGTAAAATGGTCATGAAGGAAAGTGTGAATGTAGGTAAATCACTCATGGATGGATATTCCTTGACATTTTGGTTTCGGTGATATGTGGTATGCCATGTAGTTTCTCACGGTTAGGGAATTATGGCCTTGTGAAGTTAGAATACCCGAAGAATAGTCAAGAAGCCGATGGTTGGTTAAAAGACATTAATGAAAGGGTAAAGTGTTTGTAACAAGAAAGTTAAGAATCCCCTAAGATTAAGGAAATAGGTTACCTAGAAAAATTATAAATACATCTCAAGGATTCATTCACAAGTGCATTCACTCACTTAGTCTATTGAACATATTCTAGTGAACTAGTGATCTATTTGGAAATTTTGTGACAGTGAAGTATGAGGTAGCAACGAGTGAGAAGTGCAGGAGTTTTGGGATTGCATAGGAGAGAGAAAATCTCTAAGGAAACCCATTTTGGCTAATCCTCATGGGTAAGACTACTAGTGTCCCACGTGGCATCCTCGTGGGATGAAGTATACATGTCATGCAAGGCCCTTGGAGATTGGATTTCTTAGTCCCACGAGGACAAGAAAAATTTGGGGGAAATGCTAGTACTAGGTCCCTGAAGACATAAGATAACTTATAGGTCATCATTTTAGTGGTTCAAGTCAGCTATAAAGGTATCAGTATGTTTGTGTACTTGTTGTGAAGGTTATGCTTGCTTATGATATGGTGTAAACTTAAGGCATACTTGGCATATTGGTGAGGGTTTGACACATGATTAAGGTAAATCTTCGATAAATGATTGATTAAGGTATTTTGGTATATCTAGTTCAACATATGGCATGGTTTTTATGGTTCATATCCTTGATATGTTTGTTCATGGTTGAGGTATACACTTGATGTATGTTAGAATATGTATGAGGGGCATGCATTGGTTCTTCATTGATGATATGGTACAACTATATACTTGATTGTTGCTATGGTATATGGTACAAGTTGTATTCATGTTTGACATATGGTACATGATTGGATACTTATCACTGATGTTGTAGTTGGTATATCTTATTGTTCATGATTGATGCATATATGTTGGTACATAGTTGATGGATGATATGGTTCAGATTTTGGTATAGCACAGGTTGATGGTGCAGGTTAAAGGTTGATGTAACAATGAAAATGATAGTGACAGTCACAGTGACAATGGAAATGATTGTAGTAGTGACAGTTGGTCTACACTTATATTTTAGGGCAGTAGGACGGGGCAAGGAAAGGGGGTTGTAGCCTCCTTTCGGTTGGTGCTGGATAACATGGGGAGTTGGAGCTTCCTTTAGGTTGGATCCCGAGAATCTAAGGGTTGTAGCCTCCTTCTGGTTAGATCCAAAGAATTTAGGGACTTGTAGATTCCTTCAGGTTGGAGCCTAAAAATAGGGGGTCGTAGCATCCTTCTAGTTGTAGCTGGAGAATTGGGAAGTTGGTGCTTCCAATGAATGTATTATTTATATATATAACAAAATCATTTCATGGTTTTCTCCCATTTGGGTTTCCACATAAATTCTCGTGTACTTTGTTTTTGTGGATGTCTATTATTCTTTGTTGATTTATACTTCTCATGATATAGGGATGATATATTGTTGATGAAGTTAATGATTACATATTGTGGTTAAAAGTGATAATAAAGTTCTCATACTGATTCAACTCCCCCCCTCTAATTATTCCAACAATTGGTATCAAAGCATGTCCTTCAATAAGTCGTTCAACCACTAGAAGGAGATAATGGAATATGCTAAGATTGGAGCACCAAGGTTTGATGGAAAGAACTATGCCTTTTTGAATAAAAGGATGAAAACCTTTTTGCAGGCACAAGGATTTGTTGTCTGGTAGTCATTAGTAGACATATATGCAACAACAAGAACTCCCCCAACTGACAAAGATGGAAATAAACTCAACGAAAACAAATCAAAGGATGAATGCACCATTATGAGTAGTTTGGATGTTTCAGTATTTGTCAAAGTTATGTATTGCAAGACTGAAAAGGATCTTTGGGATAAAATTCAAAATATTTACGAAGGAGATACCAAAGTTAAGGGAGCTAAGCTTTAAACCCTTATAGTTAAGTTTGATAAATTGAAGATGAAGGAAGATGAAGACATGTCATCCTACTTTCTACGAGTTTATAAAACAATTAACACTATGAGAAGAAGTTGATGAGTCTGTGGTCATTCAAAAGGTTCTAATATCTCTACCTATAAGATTTGATCCTAATATATCATCCCTGGTGTAGCATCCCCAACTCCCTTTTGGGAAATACTAGACACCAAATATGAATTCTAATACCATTAATTTTATTTTTATGATGTGCATATGAACATAGTTAATCAAAATAACAATAAGAATTTATAAACATAATTATCATAGAGATTCCATAATAGAAACCCATAATTATACACATAGAAAATAAAATAAACACATGAAAGACATTTATCTCATGAAATAAATACCAATTGCATGCATACCTTCCACTTTCCTCCCAACCATAGACCCCACTACTCATAATTTCAACAGTGGGTCACCCTTGATCTAGGGATAAACTCTACCAGGGAAAAAGGGAGTCCTAAGCCATTCTAAGGTCTAATAATTTGTAGAATATCTCAGTCCAATGTTCCCAACTGTTTTAAATAACCTACAATATCTCATTCCCCACATGCATGTCCCACCCCACGAATTGTGCCCCTTCTCTACTCAATAGTCCCTCGTCTACCCCACTTCCCTTCCTAGGCTTCATAATCAGGCAAACATGAAGTCTTAGATCCCTGTAGCTATTTCCCAATACATAAGTAAAAACTTCAGAGTAGTTTCTCACCTAGAGAAAACTACTCATGTGTCAGACAACCTGCTTCTTTGACATGCAAGCCTAACAACCCACCTCTTCAACATATGGGATTGACAACCCCCCTCTTCAACATATAGGACTAACAACCCACCTCTTTAGCCTGCAAAAATACCCAATACCAGTACCGATGGTAGATTTTAAGAACCAAATATCAATATAGCATAGAAAATCCTCAGAAAAAGTAATCAACGCCTTGAAAAAGAGATAATTCCAAATAATAAGCCTCTTCGAGGGGGAAACCTCCTTTTACCCCACTTAAATGTTCAAGTACAAGATGATTCAAAATGAAAATGTCTCCTTGGTATATATAGGAGACTAGGAGGTATAATTACAACTAATGGCCTAAAGCCGACAT
>JASDQU010273883.1:0-14478 GCA_032191745.1 Picea mariana
CATCTCAGAGATGAGGGTGAAAAACAAGAACGTCCCGTATGCTCATGTGTCCAAGCCCAAAATTGAGAAATTCGCCAATTAGACAGTGTGGGAGCCCAACACATTGGCCGAAGTGGAACAGCAGGTTCCCCCGACCACTGTGCCACCAACGACCATGCCACAGGTCCCAAAAGAGAAGAGGCCGAGGCAGGATTTATCTCTGCCTGTCACTGAGGTATCTTCCGAGGAATTCTAGCTACATACTAAGAGGCCTAAGACTTCGTCAGTTCTTGGCCCGACTGGAGAAAAAGAAGCCCCACCTACCACAGTGCCCAAGTCTGTTATTCCACCTTTCGGTTCGAGCCTCCATAAGGACATTACCCCAGTAGTGCCAAAGAAAACCACAGACTCCCCTTTGAACACTCAGCCAGAAAAAACTGGGCCCAAGTTAAGCATTTTCGATAAGTACGAGCTGATCAAGAAAAAGAACCAGACCCTTACCAGCAGTACTTGCGCTCAGTTCTAGAAGCAGACATTGACAGTGCAGCATAATTTGCTGTCTGCATTTGGCATGAAGAAAGGAAGAATGCACATGGCCTTCCTCCAGGCACAGGTGCCTGATCCCAAGGTGATCACCAACTACAAGAGGTCCACCTTCGAATTCCAGACGAAGGACGTGCACCCAGCTGATCAGATGGATCTGCACAAGCAGACAGGGGAAATGATTTTCTACACTCTGGCACATGCTTCTACTACTGCGTCGAAATTTCAGGTGTCCCTGAACAATGTTCAAACACAATTAAATATGGAGAAGATATCATCCTTTGCAAAGGACAATAGAATCAAAACTTTGGAGGAGCTGGTCCTCAAGATCGGCTATGACCCTTCGAATGTCAAAGCAGTAGAGGAAATGATAAAGAAGAAAAATGCTGACATTGCCTCCTTGAGGAAACAACTGAAGCTCCCGCCCACAGAGGACTCGCAGGCGAAGGAGATAGCAGAGAAAGAAGGCGAGAAGGATGAGATGCTAAAGATTCTCATGGAGCAGAACACACATMTTAGAGAAATGGAAGATGAGATGGAGAAAMTGTTAAAAGAGAAAGAGAAATTGAAGCCAATGGAAGTCATTCCATTGAGTGCTATCCCAATTGCAGGAGTGAGCAYGRCATCAGTGACAMCAGTCCCATCCACGACTCCATCGAYATCTCAGGAGAAGACARTTGATCTGGCTGAGTCCATGGAAAGGATGAACCTRCAGGAGACAGAGATCAGCAGGMTAAAAAAGGAGATTGAGAACMTGCGGGAACTCAAATMTTCTTTATAGACCAGCCTATCCAAGGAAAARCAGGTGACAGAGTAGCTCAAGMAGGAGTTACAGCAGCTCCAGAAACAAATAGTGGCAGGAAAGACATTGGCTGAGGTTAAAGAGAGTGTATGGACAGACATCACTAAGTCCATGAATGAGATATGGCCCATGATCCAGATCATGTTTGAGAAGAATGAGTTAGTCCAGAGGAGAAAACAAGCCATTGATAAGACCAGAGTAGAATTGGGAGATAGGCCAACGCAGGCAAACAAGATCATCAAGTTCCTCAATTCTAAGACTAGAGATGAGCTGGAAGAGCTGAAGATTGAAGACAGAACAGAGACCATCCTTGAGGTAAAAAGAATTTTGACCAAGAGAGGACTAATGCTTCAGCTGGAAGAAAAGGTTCAGGCCATGGATCAGGGGGTACAAAGGTTCTTTAGTAAGATTGAGGCTCTCCAGAAGAAATGTCTACCTGGTTTGAAGGTTATTAATGATAAACTGATGACACTCCCAGATTACAAGAAGAGATTGGCTGAGTTGTCTGAGGACAGCTCAAAGTTTGCAGGGATTCAAGGGAGCATCACCAGTAAAGCATTCTTGGATTCCCTTCAGTGGGACATCAACATCCAACACGAAATTCGATACATCTTCCTCACCAAGCCTACATTCGCCAAGTATACAGAAATGGACGAAGTGTATTGAAGATTGCTCAAAGTCAACGTGCCCAGTCATTTCAGATGGGAGGAGCTCTGCGACCTGATCGATTAACAGATGAGCTGTCCAGGTCCAGTCAACTGTCTAGTTAGATGAGGTTGTGCAAAGGCTTCATCAACGGTCTACCCAGAAATTAGCGTGCAGTTACACCAAGTCATCAAGCAGTTTCTAGATTTGGGAAATTTGTTAAATTAGTTAGGCTAAAAATAGATTTAGCACGTCCTGGTCATTTATGATAGGAACGTTTGTAATTTGAGTTATAAATACTTCACCTTTTGAAGTATTGGGGGTTGTTGATCTTCACACCCTGACGCTATCAGACTGTAATCTTTTTGAAGAGACCTTCCATTAATAAAAGGAGGCACTTTTACAGGATTCTTGCGTGTATTCACTGGTGATGTTTTTCTCTCTTAGTTGAATGTTATTCTCGCTTTGTTATCATATTGTTTTCTGAAACTAATCTTTAAGAGTAACGAATGTTGCAGGATTTATCTTGTATACCCTATTTCTGACTCGCAAGATTTCAGTGTTTATCTTCTGGTGTTTTCAATTAAGAAATTCTTAACTGCTTCTTAGTTGAAATTATCTTTCTAATCTTTTCTTCTGTTCATCATTTAAGCTACTAAAAGATCCAGTGAGTATATTATCTCACCCTGTGGAAGTATTCCTTCATGTTTCTGGTTTGTATTTCATATTTTATTAAAACACAGACCCCATAGCCCAATGGATGTGTAGACTGTCTCAACCAATTCAAAAAAATACATTGACTACAAAACCCAATCTATTTCTTTACCTAGCCTAATATTTGAACTTTGAAACATAGCTAAATCTAATAGAGAGATCCTTCTCTGAAGTTGGAAGGGCTAGATCCTAGCTTCAAAAGTGGTTGGATAAAGTTACATTTCGTAGATTTCTTCTGCTGTCAACCTCTAGGAAATTTACCAAGTGCTAACACCACCCTCAAAGATGCCTATGAACATCACTCACTCTTTTGGAGATATTTAATACAAGAGATATACTTTGCAAATTCAATCTTGTTTTCTCTTGTATTTTATTTTCATCTTCCAATTTCTCTTAATATTGTTCATTGTCTTCCATTTTGTTAATTGAGTATGCTACAAGTGATAGTATATATCTTTCACGAGGAAGGTCATGCCTAAATTTTAGAAGAAAAAAAATTTAGGATAGATATGTGTTACGCAATATTTAAATAATACAAAATATATAGTTTGATGGAAAAATTTATGTTCAGGGAAGAATATTCGCTATAAATACAAGTTGTATCACTTGGTTGGACACTCTTGTAACCCTTGATGGTACCCTTTCRAGTATTGCATCAAACAACACATGTATATGAATTTTTCTTCCATGTACCCTTGGGTATATCAGAAGACCCKAGGTGCACCTAAAACCGACATTACTTAAACCCTTCAACCATATTGTTGTTATAGTACACCAAGAATAACACTTGAGGATATCACTCTCTAGAACCTAGGAATTGGGTAGTACAACTAAGGGTGTTATCTAACCTTCCTAGTAAGTTCCCTGAGAGATTAGGTCGAGTACTACTATTGGAAACCCACATGTATATCARAGAAAGATAACACCTGRCACTCCTTTGTCCTTGGGGACTTCAAACCCTAACCTCTATAGCATAGGCTACACAATTTATACATAAAGTGAAGTATCAACAATTTCAAGATTCCATCTGTTGGAAAGTTGGTTGTCATTGATGTCAACCCTAGAAGAATTCCAAAATCCCTAGAAGCCCCTAGAAGTAATGGGTGATGTAAACCATAGAAGAAGCCTAGAAGTCTAGAAGTGATGGGTGTATATGAAAAAGTCTCAAAAGTGGCCCCCTTATGGCGTGGCTTTAAGCATGGAACTCACTGGAAGACGTTTTGAAGAAGTTTATAAGAATCCATAGAGGTGTAGTCATGAATCCCAAATTAGTTTGAAGGAAACGAAGATGAAGGACATTGCAAATGCATGCAAAACCCTCATAGATGGATAGTCTTCATCATGTCATTTTCAATGGTATGTGGTACGCCATGTGGTTCCTCACGGTTGAGAATTTGTTCCCTCTTAAAGTTGAGGCCTTGAAGTATGGTCAAGAATCCCCAGATCTAAGGATGAGAAGTTACAAGTTGGCCCCAAAATTAATTAAAGGAGAAAATTTGTTTCAAACACGAAGTTATAGGTCGGCCCTAAAGTCAAATAAAGGAGGTATTTGGAAAAGTATAAATACACATCAAGAACCTTCCATTTGTTTATCCAAGCAAGCAATTTTTTTTTAATGGAGATAGCATAAGTGGGTCTGCACTTGTGTTAGGAGGATTGACGATCTCAACAAAGAAAATATGACCTAGGAGAAAGGAGGTTGAGGAGAGAAAGGTTTACGAAGGTGGGTATACTAGCTTTGTGAGGTTATGTACGGGTTACAATGGAGCAAGGCATGGATTTATGAGGTTATCCACGGGTTGCAGTGGAGTAGGGCACGGATGTATGACGAATGTTTGTGGGTTGACAGTGGATGAATTGTGGATACGTGTCTTGATGAAGTTGAAAAAGGTTAATGAATATGTTAACTTATTGACGCTCAAGTTGAATAAGTTCTGTTTTCCTATGATCTTATGCACCAAGTTGTTTACATGATAAAGTTATGGTTTTCTATATGTAGTGAGGTTTGCATATTAATGTTATGGTATATGCCTTGAGGCATATCTTGGAGGGTCTTCGACACATGGCTAGAGACATATGTTGGTGATATTTTGGAGATCATGGTTGATGCTTGATGCAGATATTAGATATTTTGGTACATGCTTAGAACATACTGGAGACATATTTTGGTACATGCTTAGTACATACTTGAGACATGTTTTGGTACATTCTTAGTAGATACTTGAGACATATTTTGGTACATGCGTAGTACATGTTTTATGGCATATATTTTGGTACATGGTTGAGGCATATCATGAATGATATGGAATATGTTTGAGGCACATGTTTTGGTACATGGCTAAAGCATATCATGAATGATATGGCATATGCTTGAGGCATATCCTTGGTACATGGTTTATGGAGGTTATGGCACATGCTTGAGATATATCTTGGAACATGGTTTGGATGCATATCTTGATGATGTTTGGCATATGTTTTGAGAGATGATCTTGGTGATCTTGGCATATGATCTATGAGAATGGATTTGGTTTGATGATGATGATGTATATGTATTAGTGACAGTATATCAATGACAAAGACAATGAAAATGACAATATATCAGTGACAACAACAAAGACAGTGGAAGTGACAAAGACAGTGACAGGTTGATGATGATGTATCACTATCAGTGACAGTGACAGGTTGATTATCAGTAACAGTGACAGGTTGATTATTAGTGATAGGTTGATTCTCCAATTATATTTCAGGGAGGAAGGAAAGGGGGTTGTAGCCTCCTTACGGTTGGAGCTTCCTTCAGGTTGGAGCCTGTAAATCAAGGGGTTGTAGCCTCCTTCCAGTTGGTGCTAGGGAATTCATGGAGTTGGATATTCCTTCATGTTGGAGCCTGTAAATAGAGGGATTCGAGCCTCCTTCCAGTTGGAGTTAGATAATTTGGGGATTTGTAGCTTCCTTCAAGTTGGAGCCAATAAATAGGGGATTGAAGCCTCCTTATAGTTGGTGCTAGATAATTTTGGAAGTTGGTGCTTCCTTTGAATTTAATCTTCTGATATATAAGAAATATTTTTGTGGTTTTCTCCCAT
The DNA here is from genome assembly GCA_032191745.1 of Picea mariana. Lineage (NCBI taxonomy): Eukaryota > Viridiplantae > Streptophyta > Pinopsida > Pinales > Pinaceae > Picea > Picea mariana. The sequence continues at coordinate 5,764 of JASDQU010273883.1, forward strand.
TTGGGTTTCCACGTAAAAATATCTTGTGCACTGTGTATGGTGTGATACATTGTTGAATGACACTATTTATGGTTAAATGTTTATGATATGTGAAATGCAATCATAAGTGAATCAAATTGCTGATAAGTTAATGTTGTGATAGAAAATGGTAAAAAGTGTTTAATATTGATTCACCCCCCCCTCAGTATTAGTGAATATTCCAACACCATCAATGCAATAATGCTTAGATAGGAGCATGGGGTAGCCACTCAATGAACCTCTRACATAGCGCGTTATTTCATGGGATGTTAAATAATACCAATAATTTCACTATTTATTGATAAATACCTCCCCAAATCCCTTTTTTTAACCCCCCTCCCAATACATTTTTCCAATAAAAAATCCCTATGTTTATCCTGTAGTTTTCCCAAATTCCCCTTTTTATACCACCCAATACCTATAAACCCCATCGTACTCTACATCCCCCACTTCCCCCCCCAATACCTACAATATATGAAACTAAAAGTGGGGGTGTTATACCTAGATCCAAACCATTGACAATGTTGGCAATGGAATAAGAAAACCTATGGGGATTACATTGATTGGAGATATTTCATGAAATCCATCTATGCTCATTTTGAAAGGGACCCTCRCTATTTGGGAATACTAACCAAGTTGTGCCAAATAGGCACAGTAGAATACATTGTAGCAACTTTTGAGAAATCAACAATCTACACTAAGGGGTTGATTGAGTCATTTTTTAAAGAATACTTTATCAATGGTCTCAGTGAGGACATTCACACACAAGTCTTGATGAAGCACCCAAATRATTGGTTAGGAGCTTCTCAATGTTCCCTTGAAGAAAAAATGAGCATCAATGCATAGGTCAAASAATCCTCCTTTAATCCTTGAACTCACCCTCCTATGGMATATACTATCACTTCCCCTCCATCTCACCCCTTGAGGGTATAGAAGTTATCTCAAGAAGAAATGGTCAAGCATCAACACCTCCAACGTTTCTATAATTGTGATGAGAAAATTTTCAAGGGGCATAAATGCAAAGAACAAAAATTCTTTCATATGGATGTGTCCCAACCTAAAGACCTAGAGGACATTTTTGGGGATGACTCTCATGATATAAAAACAGAGGAAACAACATTGTTACTTCTATATGACCCCATTATATATCCACCTTAAGAGGAACCTGTGATTTATCTCCAAGATTTATTTGGCCCTTCTTTTTCTCAAACAGTAAAATTCGATTTTCTACATCAAGAATACAAAAGTGATTATTTTAATTGACAGTGGAAATACCCACAATTTTGTTCATAGGAAAGTGGTCAAGTAAACCCATTGTTTTTTCCATGTAGTGCATAATTTTCAAATTATAATAGCTAACGACAACATGAAGAAATGTAGTGGCAAGTGTGAGAAGTTTAGACTTCAACTAGGGGAATATAGGCTCAAATCTAACATGTTTCTATTGAAATATGAAACCATGATGTGGTAGTTTTCATGGAATGGTTATGAATATTGCGCTTGGTTATCATGGACTTATAAGATTTATACATGAGATTTACTAAATATGGCCAACAACATACCCTAAGGGGGTTCAATTCTAACTCCTCAAAAATTATCATCTCCCACTATACGGAAAAGGTAATTAAGAAAGGCCACTCATGCATTATTTTCCAATTCAATGCCATCCAACTTGTTGATATCTGACCATAAGATATCCACCCCGATTTACAATTCATATTGAATAAGCATCAATAAGTATTTAACACACACCATGGCTTACCACCTTCATGAGGTGAGAATGATTATTTTATTCCATTGATTCTAGGCAGCCAACCACCCACTGTGCATCCTTGTTGGCACCCTTTTTCCTAGCACTAACCCTTATTCATAACCAATGGTCATCATATTGAATAAGGAAAGAAATTGGTGCACATGTTTGTATTTCCATGCTTTAAATAAGTTGGCCATCAAAGAAAAATTTCCCATCCCAATTATTGATGATCTCATAGATGAGTTTCATTGTGCCAAGTTTTTCTCTAAACTGGACCTTCAATTAGGATACCACCAAATCAGGATAAAGGAGGTGGACATTGCTAATATCGACTTCTCCACTTATAAAGGCTATTATGAATCTTTAGTGATGCCATTTGGCCTTTGCAATGACCTATATACTTTTAAGATCCTCATGAATACTATTTTCAACCCTTCCTATGTAAATTTTTAACTTCTTTGACGATATCTTGATCTATAGAAAAACATAGGTAGCACATTTGGAGAATGAGGATAGAGCCTTGCAACTCCTTAGGGACAACCAATTGTTCTTCAAATGTTCCAAATGTGATTTTGGTTCTTCCAAGATAGAATAATTGAATAAAATTGTCAATCTGGACAATGTGTGAGTGGATCCCAATAAAATTGAGGCTATGAATGATTGGTCATGCCCCAAGGCTTTGAAAATATTATGGGATTTCCTAGGGCTCATAGGTTACTACCAAAACATTGTAAAATATTATGGACAAATTGTATCCCCCATGATATCCCTACTCAAGAATAATGGTTTTGTATGGAATGAGGTAGTGAAACATGGATTTTCTGCTTAAAGGATACCATGTGTACTACCCTAGTCTTAGTTATTCCCAATTTCACCAAGACGTTTGAGGCATATCATGAATGTTATGGCATATGTTTGAGGAACATATTTTGGTACATTGTTGAGGCATATAATGAATGATATGGCATATGTTTGAGGCTAGTTCATTGCTTGGAGCTAGTTCATAAAATCCATCTATGCTCATTTTGAAAGGGACCCTTGCTATTTGGGAATACTAACCAAGTTGTGCCAAATAGGCATAGTGCAATGCATTGTAGCAAATTTTGAGAAATCAGAAATATGCACTAAGAGGTTGACTTAGTCCTTTTTTAAAGAATACTTTATCAATGGTCTCAATGAGGAAATTCACACACAAGTCTTGATGAAGCACCCAAATAATTGGGTAGAAGCTTCTCAATGTTCCCTTGAAGCAAATAATCCTCCTTTAATCCTTGTCCTCACCCTCCTATGGCATCTATTATCACTTCCCCTTCATCTCACCCCTTGAGGGTATAGAATTTATCTCAAGAAGAAATGGTCAAGCATCAATGCCTCCAACTTTTCTATAATTGTGATGAGAAAATTTTCAAGGGGCATAAATGCAAAGAACAACAATTGTTTCATATGGATGTGTCCCAACCTGAAGACCTTGGGGAAATTTTTGGGGACGACTCTCATGATATAAAAATAGAGGAAACAATGTTGTCACTTCTATATTACCCCATTATAGAGCCACCTTAAGAGGAACCCGTGATTTCTCTCCAAGCTTTATTTGGCCCTTCTTTTTCTCAAACAGTAAAAGTTGATTTGCTACATCAAGAATACAAAAGTGATTATTTTAATTGACAGTGGAAATACTCACAATTTTATTTGTAGGCAAGTTGTCAAGGAAACCCATTGTACTATYCATGAAATGCATAATTTTCAAATTATAATAGATAACGACAGCTTGATGAAATGTAGTGGCAAGTGTGAGAAGGTGAGACTTTAGCTAGGGGAATATAGGCTCAAATCTAACATGTTTCTATTGAAATAGGAAACTATAATGTGGTAGTTGTCATGGAATGGTTATGAATATTGGGATTGGTTACCATGGACTTCTAATATTTATACATGAGCTTTACTAAATATGGCCAACAACATACCCTAAGTGGGTTCAATTCTAACTCCTAAAAAATTATTATCTCCCACTATATGGAAAGGGTAAATAAGAACGGTCACTCATGCATTATTTCCCAATTCAATCCCATCAAACTTGTTGATAGATGACCATAAGAGATCCACCTTGATTTACAATTCATATTGATTAATAATCAATAGGTATTTGACACACACAATGGATTACCACCTTCAYGAGGTAAGAATGATTATTTTATTCCAATGATTCCAGRAAGCCAACCACCCACTGTACATCCTTGCTAGCACCCTTTTGCATAGAATAATGAAGTCAAAAATATTATTTAGGAACTATTGGAAGCAAGTGATATTTGTCCTAGCACTAACCCTTATTCATCACCAATGGTCATTGTATTGAAGAAGGAAATAAATTGGTTCACGTTTTTTTATTTCCATGCTTTAAATAAGTTGACCATCAAAGACATATTTCCCATCCCAATTATTGATGATCTCTTAGATGAGTTTCAATGTGCCAAGTTTTTCACTAAAATGGACCTTCACATAGGATACCACCAAATCAGAATGAAGGAGGTGGACATTCCTAATATAGAATTCTCCACTCATAAAGGCCATTATGAATTTTTAGTGATGCCATTTGGCCTTTGCAATTACCCATCTACTTTTAAGAGTCTCATGAAAAATATTTTTCAACCCTTCTGTTAGAATTAGGGCAATAGAGCATAACAGTAGTAACTTTTAAAATTTCAGTGAATATCACAACTAAATCTAATGTTCAGAAATCAAAACTCCAATACTTAAATAGTGTACAGATCTAAGAGATATGATAACATAGATAAAGCGTAAGATAGTGGTTTAGATCTATAATGTTGGACTTAGACTTTATATAGATCTACAGATCTAAAACAAACTGATCATAAACAGTAAATCACAATTATAGAAACAAGAGGTAAACTCAATATACAGTTCAGATCTACAAACTGTCAATGCTGATACACAAATCTATATAGATCAAACAGTACTGAAGTCAAAACAAAGTTCAGATCTGAAAGTGATTAGTAGATAACTTACCTTGTCTTGAAACCTTACCTCTGAAGAAGTCACAGCCACCACAAGAGATGCAGAACCATTTGTAATTATGCTCAGGCAAAGTTCAGCTCATAGATCCACCATATAGGTTGGATCTCTTGCCAAGAGATGAAAGATATTTCTTGCCACCAAGGGAGTAGGACCACAAAGACTTCTTATAGTCAAACCCTCATGCAAACAGTGAGTGAAACATACAAACACTCACATAGAAACGTTATGGACAAAACCCTTACTAAGGAAGGCCAAAGGCCAAAGGAAAAGGTCATGGTCTAAGTAGAAACAAGGTAAACACCCCACAACAGAAGAGAGGGCAACACACACAGTCACATCACAACAGTCAGTTAAATGAGCCGTACCTCAGTCACCCCACACAGCAGCAAGCAGGAGAGGCCTCACCTTACACAACAAAAAACAAGGAGAGGCCGCACCTCATACACACTACACAATAGCAGATAGAAGAGTCTGCACCTCAATTACCCCACACATCAGCAGATAGAAAGAGGCCGCACCTTAGCACTGTCCTCAAAGGGAGCCACAGCTACACCAACAACCATTCAACAACAAATAACAAGAGGCCGTAGCAAAAGGACACTCCATCAGTAGACAACAAAGGGGGCCGCAACAACCTTAGACAACCTCGAACAACAAAATACAAGAGCCACAGCAAGGGAGAGATGATCCACTCACACTAGAGGCAAATGATAAAAAGTACATTTAGAAGGGTAGGGGGAGGGTTTTATTTATACTTTAGGCTTAAGGTAAAATTAAATTAAAATAATTATAATTAAAAATATCATGTTTAAATTAAACAATTTAAACATGATATAATTAACATTTTAATTTAAACTTAGTTAACCCTTAAGACAAAAACAACATAAAACCCCAAACCAACACAAGTAAGGGTTAAGGAGGGTTTACAAGGTGGCAATATTCGTTCATTCATTTTCATGGTGATCTTATTACTTTATCATCATTGCATATGGGACTCATCCCTCATGTGGTCATGTCCTTCTTCAAGGAAGGTCATACACCAACAAAATACTTGATCGAGGATGAAGTAGCCCCAGAAATTTTTCTGGGGTCTTATCCACCAAGGTCCAAGACCAAGGATAAACCCATGCCACATGAATGGGTACCCTAGACTATGTCCAGGGGCCCTAGGCTTATCTAGGGGCTTTAACTGCTTGGTCCTAGACCAAGAACCTTAGTCGTATACTAGGGGGGCCCTCTCAGGGGTCTTTACTGCTTGTTTCTAGACCAAGAACCCCAATCATATACTGGGGGCCCTCTCAGGGGTCTTTACTGCTTGGTTCTAGACCAAGAACCCCAGTTGTATACTAGGGGCCCTCTCAGGGGTCTTATCCACCAAGGTACAAGACCAAGGATCAACCCATGCCTCAGGCATGGGTAACCTGGACATTTCCAGGGGCCCTAGACATATCTAGGGGCTTTAGCTGCTTGGTCTCAGACCAAGAACCCCATTCATATACTGGGGGCCCTTACAAGGGTCTTTTTCCATGGCACTGATTGTTTGGTCCCAGACCAAGAAACCCCAGGGGTGCACTTGGGGGCCCTAGATCTCAGCTAGGGTCTTTGCCATCCTCTCAGAGAATGGCTCTTGTAGCTGCTTTAAATTTAACACTCCCTCTCAACAAAAGAGGCATTCTCAGCTATACCAAGCTTGTCACAAAAGTATGCAAACTTTGTCAGGGACAGTGGCTTGGTAAAAGTATCTACTGTCATTAGAACATTCTAAATGCTGAGAACATTCTTCTGAACTATGTCTCAGACATAGTGATATTGTATCTCAATGTGTTTCGATCTGTCGTGAAACACTGAATTCTCGATGAGATTTACACAACTCTGATTGTCACAGTGAATGACTTTGGGTTCAAGCTCTGAACTGAACAAATCAGAGAGTATCTTCCTAAGCCACACTACTTTTCTGCTTGCAACAATGTATTCTGACTCTTCAATGCTTTGGGCTATGGAGCCATGTTTCCTACTGGATCAGAAAATCATTTATGAACCCAATCCTGAAGCAATATCCGGAAGTGCTCTTCTGATTTACTGTATTACCCATCCAGACTGAATCTGAAAAACCATGGAGCATTACACCTCCACTGGAAACATATCTCAAAATATGCTTCACAGTAACTATATGTAAATGTTTTGGGTCACACATGAACTGGCTAAGAGCATTTACCGCATAACATATGTCTGGTCTTGTATGTACGAGATAAATCAATAATCTGTTGATATAAGGTGGGATCTTCTGGATCTGAACTTGTGGCCTGATCTCATAGTTTCTTTAGATTAGAGATCATTTGGGTTCTCATGGACTTGTTGTCCATCATGCCAAATCTGTGCAGCATATGAACTGCACGTTTAGCCTATGAGAGAAATATCTCTCTTGGTTTCTGCCAAAAATTCAAGCTCAGAAAGTAATGTAAAAGACCCAAGTCTTAACTTYTGCTGAAGAGATCCCTCTTAGTCTAAGCTATATATAAAAATTTCTTTTCCTATAAGGAACAWATCATCTTGAGATAAAATGAAGATTTTGGATAATCTTTATATAATAATGAAACCAAGACTCTGTCAATACTTTCATACCGAGCTTTCAGAGATTGTTATAGTCTATGGGAATCTTTCCCATGGATAGMCTCTTGCATAAMTTCACTGTTAAGAAGTATTAAAAACAAAATTGTGACAAAAGATCCTGATGGAGGTCAGGGTCTAGTCATAGATAATCCCTTCTTTCACGAATCACAACTTTAACCTCAATAAAATCATATGTTGTAGGCTTTATCTCATAAGGACAATTGAGGTTACCACTGATTTGTTGAGAGGTCTTTGAAACACTGATCATACATCATTCTTTTCTATCACAACATCTTCCCACATTTCAAATGTGGAAGGTTCAAAATCAATCACAAGATTCAAATGGCCAGAGTACTTATCTGGTTTTTACTTCTTTGAAAATGCCCTTAGATGTTTGAAATCTTTTCTGCTTCCTTTCGTATTTCTTGGTACCATACTAGTTTCCCTTTTAAAGAAACTAAAAGTGTCCCTGGATTCCATTAAGCTGTCAGTTATGTTGTAGGTCAAGGACTAATTCATATACAGGGACTGTTCCCTCTGAGTCTCATAACATGTCTGCCTTTCTATCATATGTAAATTTGGCTCCCTATGAACCTATACAAACGTTTGACTCTATTCTGGTGTTCATATCATTTCAAGATGTTCTTGGTGTCAGTACCAAGTTTAATATGTAAAGCTRAGTCAGACTTCAGAGTTCGTGTGCCAATGGCTCAATTTCAATGAAAAKAGATAGGGTTCTCAAAACATATATATACCCCAACTATCAAGGTAAATTGTTGGACTCTTTAACCAAAGAAAATAGCTTAAGGTTATATGTTGTCTTTCATAAAAGACCAACAGACAGCTAGGTTTCCAACTAGGGAGAAAAAACTTAGCTTACATCAAAAAATAAGTACAGCTTCCTTGGTCATAAAAATACACACGAGATTCTGTCAGTATTCCCTTGAGACATGGATACATAAGGTTGACAGGAAGGTAAACGTATCTCACTTGTGTTATTTGTAGTCACAAAGAATATCCATGAAACTTGTTTAGGCTTTAAGACATACTTGAACTTTACTTTCATAAAAATCTGTTAGTTCAAGTAATTCCAATATTCTTAAGTGATTTTCCTATGGATAAAGCAATATTCATTCATATGCAAAACAATACATCTTAAAAGACTATAATGGCAAAATATGTTCTTACAAAAATCAGCCCACACATGTTTTTCCTCAAAGCCAAGTACCAGTATTGTTTCCAAGTTTCCACCACTCAAAGTATTGAGGTTAACATTAAGGCTTGTGTACTCTTTGTAGTAC
>JASDQU010273885.1:0-15139 GCA_032191745.1 Picea mariana
TCTTTCTTTGTTTTTTAATGTAAATTTCAAAAAAAAAATTAAATTTCTTTTCAAGTGACCGATTAGGATCCAAAATTTGGTTTTTTATTTGCATATGGATATGTTGTCAAGGTCACAGTTTCAATTAGGTTGTAATTAGCTATAATTTTAACGTTTCGAAAAAACATTTTGTTTTATGTAACATCATTTTTTTTTATTTAGGTGTTGATTTTAAGGCTTTTTTGAGTTACTGTATGAGTTTTGAAGGCCATGGTTGAAAAATGTTGTAATTTTGACTCCGTTTGAAAAAATGGTGCTAAAAATTGCACCAATTTTTAATTTGGGGGTTGATTTTCATGTTGTTTTTGCAAAAATATGAGTTTTTTGGGTCATAGTTCTCATTTGAGGTCACAATTCTTGTTAAGTTGGTAACTTTGTTTGAACAGTGAGCAATGTCATCACCATTGTTTAGTGCAAATATAACCCAAGAGTTAGGTACCACATAGTGTGCAAGATAAACAGTAAAACCTAATTAAGAAATAAGGGGTTTTTAATGTGTTGCCATCAACGCTAAAGGGGGAGCATGTTGGACATGGTGTTGGCATTGATGTCAAAGGAGATCAATATGCTCAATATTGGACATAATGTTATGAAGTTGACACTGATGTCAAAGAGGGTGAAAGATCAAAGTATGCTGCTCAATAAAATGTGTAAAAGGGTCTATTATGAGAGTCTCTATTAGGCATCTTGATCTTCAACTTGGATAATTTCGACTTATATTGCCTCCAACTCATTTTTCCCATTTTGATTTCCGGGTGGTCGACTCTATTTTATTTTCTGACTCAACGTCTGGCTTAAGTGGTGGAGAATTTCCTATCATATAAACAACTAGAGTTAAAATTGTTTTAAACAAAGAATTCCATGTTGGTGAGACGGATAGGCTATAAGCCTCCTGTTTACGGATAAGACATATTGATCTTCAATGATCGAACAAATATAATATTCCTAGAGTAATTGTAGAGGAACAAGTATTTGATGGATGAGGTCGACAGATAATGAAATCATAAATTCTATGGATCGACAAATGACAATGAATATTGGCCATAGATCGTTGGATCAATATGGAAGTGTGAGACCAAAATAAGAAGAGTCAATCTATAACTTAGATAAACTCTTAAAGGCTAAAAATATGATTAAAGATAATTAACATCTCTGGATAAGGGTTTGTTCAAGGTACTGTTACAATAACAGTAAATAGTTTTTAGCACCTAGATATTCCATTAATGATGAACAACTTACAAGGGATTTGAAGTCTTTTTTATTTAAAGAAAAAACAAATTAATGACAAAATGTTATATTTATTATTAAATTAAATGAAGAGGTGCATTGGTTCATACAAAGAGACACAATAGTTCAATTTCATACTAGTTGGCATACTATATAAACATAAAGGTATAGTGGAAGAATAATGTCTCTGTGGTCTAATTCAGAAGATCAAAAATATAAGCAGAGTCCAAGAAAGTATATGAAACCTGAAACATACACATGAAGTGAGTGTGGAAGGGAGGAGAAAGGGAGGAGCTTCCCCCAAAATGTATCAACATATATTTATTGGATATTGTTTCTCTTACAATAATTTTGGGTATAAAGAAGTAGATTGTAGAGCTTATGGAAAGAACAAACATAAGAGTGTTCAAAGATATGGTTATAAGAACAACAAGAATAATAATAGTCAAGAAAATAGAAACTGTAATTCATTCTCTCTACTGCAAAATTACAATGTTGAATTCCACAAATGAAATAATTATGGTCACAAAGCTAGTAATTGTAGACTACCAAAGAATCCCATAAAAACTTTCAAAATTCAAGAAGATAATCATAAGAAGACACGGAAAGAAAAACAAACAGAAGAAAAAGAAATAGAGTGTAAGGTAGCCTTATATGCTAAAGATAAAAGGATTCAATGGTATATTGACAGTGGATGTTCAAAGCATATAACTGGAGATCAAGACAAATTCCTCAGTATGAAAAGGTCCAAAGAAAAAGGAAGTGCTACATTTGGAGATAATGTCTATGCCAAGATACTTGGAAAGGGCACAGTAAGTCTAGAAAATAATAATTCTAAAGAAGAAAATGTGTTATTAGTTGAAAATTTGAAGCCTAATCTCCTCAGTCTGAGCCAAACATTTGATCAAGGACACATACTTATATTTCACTCTAAACAATGTGAAATTAGAAAAGAAGACTCATGAAAATTAGTGGTTGTTGCACCAAGAACACCAAGTAATTTTTATATCTTAAAAATAGAAGATGAATAAAAATGTTGCATGAGTGAAATAGACGAAAGTTGGCTATGGAATAGAAGAATGGGACATATAGGTTTTGACAATTTGATAAAAGTCAGTTAAAAGGAAGTTTTGAGAAATATGCCAAAGATTATTAAACGTTCAAACCCTGTTTGTAGGAATTGCCAACACAGAAAGAAGATAAGAGTAAGATTCAAGACAAAAGAATACTCTACATCAAAACCATTGGAACTTGTTCACACTGACCTCTGTGGACCAACAAGAAATAAATTCATGCAAGGTGAACATTACTTTATTGCATTCATATATGAATATACAAGGATGACTTGATTATCCTTTCTCAAATAGAAATCAGAAGATTTCAACAAATTCAAGGCTTTGAAAGCACATGTTGAAAATGAGACTGATCTCCAAATCAAGTGCTTAAGATCAGACAATGGAGGGGAATTTACCTCAAATGACTTCAATAAGTTTTGTGAAACTCGTGGAATTAAAAGAGATTTTGCAGCTCCAAGAACTCCTCAACAAAATAGAGTTGTTGAAAGGAAAAATAGAATTGTCCAAGAAGCAACCAAAACTATGTTAAATGAAGCAAAACTTCCAGATATCTATTGGAGAGAAGCAGTATATACAACAATATACATACTTAACAGGGCTCAGATTAGATTTAACCATGACAATAAACCATATGAGTTATGGTTTGGTAGACCAACATTAGTCAAACACTTCAGAGTCTTTGGCAGAAAATACTATATAACAAGAGATGATGATAATCTAGGAAAATTTGATTCCAGATTAGATGAAGGCATATTTCTTGGTTACTGATCCAATAAAATTGCCTATAGATGCTACAATATAAGATTGCACAAAATTGTGGAAAGTGCAAATGTAAAGGTGGATGATCTAACATCAAGAAGAATCAAATCTCAAGACAATTGACAAGATGATGAAAGAAGAAGAGATGATGATGATGATGATGAAACTGAAGAAATACAAGAAGAAGAATCACAAAGTGAAGAAGAAAATGAAAATGAAGCATCACCAAGACAAGAATCAAGAGCACCATCAAGAAGAGTACAAAGAGATCATCCTGAAAGTCAAATCATAGGCAACAAAAGTGTTGGAGTTGAAACAAGAAGAAGGCTAACATATGAATTTGAACAAGAAATGATCTCCCTAATAGAACCCAAAACATTTGCAGAATCCAATGAAGATGAATAGTGAATTAAAGCAATGAATGAAGAGCTTGATCAAATAGAGAAGAATCATACCTAAAAACTTGTCCCAAGACCAAAAGACAAAAATGTGGTAGGGATCAAGTGGATTTTTAAGAATAAAGTTAATGAAGATGGTCAAATTATAAGGAATAAAACAATATTAGTGTGAAAATGATATGCACAAATAGAATGGATTGTGTTTGAGGAAACATTTTCTCTTATGGCTAGATTAGAACCTATCAAAATATTTTTGGAATTTGCATTCTTTAAAAACTTCAAAATATATCAAATGGATGTCAAATCAACATTCTTAAATGGAAATCTAGAGCAAGAAGTTTACATAGAAAAACCTGAAGGATTTATACTATCAAAAAATAAAGACTATGTATGCAAATTAAAGAAAGCATTGTATGGTCTCAAACAAGCTCACAGGGCATGGTTTTCAACATTTGATAATCATCTACAACAAGAAGGTTACAAAAGAGGAGCTATTGAAAACAATATTTACATTAAAACAAAAAATCAGAATATGATTATTGTTGTAGTATATGTGGATGATATCATCTTTGGAAGTAATATAAATCCTCTAAGCAAAAAATTTGCTACATAAATGAAAAAAGAATTCAAGAGATCAATCCTTAGTGAACTGAAATTCTTCCTAGGGTTACAAGTTTCACAATCAGATAAACGCATATTCATATCTCAAACCAAATACATTAAGGAAATGTTGAAAAAATTTCAAATGGAAGACTGTAAACCTATGAGCACTCCTATAATTTCAGGATGCAAACTTAGCAAACATTACGAATCACTAGAAGTAGACCAAACCATGTATAGATCAATGATTGGTAGCCTATTATATGCAACAATAATAAGACCATAAATCATGCAAGTTGTAGGATTAGTGGCCAGATTTCAATCTGCACCTAAAAAGACACATATGAAGGCAGTTAAAAGGATTTTTAGATATCTCAAAGGCACCTTGGATTTTGGATTATGGTATCCAAAAATAGAAAAATTCATATTAACTACATATACTGATCCAAATTGGGTAGAAAGTATTAATGATAGAAAGAGCACTAATGGAGATGTATTCCTCCTAGGAAAATGTATTGTGTCATGACTAGGTAAAAAGAAACCCTCCATATCACTATCTACAACAAAAGTTGAATATATTGTTGTTGCCTCCTACTGCACTCAAGTTTTGGATGATGTCCACTGAATTTTGTAGCTTCATAAACCCGTCGCATCAAGCACAAGAGGGAGGGGGTGGAAGAGGAGGTGAAATAGGTGGTGGAACTTCATAAGAAGTGTGTGGGGAGGTGGAAGAAGTTTGGGGGGAGGCGGAAGAAGGGAGGGGGGAGGAGGAAGAAGTGAGGGGGGCGGTCGAGATAGGGAGAGAGGACAGAGAGGGTAGGTGGGAGGGAGGCTCGTGTATGGATGACGGTTCCAAGATGATCTTAGGTGCGAAGCCAAGTGAATTACCCATGCTATCAAATCACTCCACTCTACATGCCCACGTCGAGGACAGAGGAGGGAGATCCATAGTGGAGGAACGAGCTGAAGTCTGAGGCAAGTCCTGAGTAGATTTTCGTCCTCGCCCCCATGGGTTATAACACACCACCCATCGCTTGGATTTTCCTCTTTGCCTTGGCATCAACAAGAAAAATAGGAGAGGAGGGATGGACACAAACTAGAGATGAAGAAAACCAGTATTGAGGCTGCAAGGAGCTAGGGCCCAGGTGTGAGAATGAGCGGAAGAACCAATAGGTGCGAAATAAAACCCATGGAGCCAAAGCTTGCGATGGGACTGGTTGGGAGGAAAACCCATTGCATTAACTTCTTCGTTTTCCTGGAGCGCCATCGCCATAACTAGAGTTGTGTGAGGGAGATAATGGGGGTACGCAGCCCTGAGAATTGAATGCATGGTGTTAAATGCAGGCATTGGAGGGCAAGAGTGCGGTGTGCGGTGGAGAGAATCTGTGTGCAATGAGGCCAGGTGTCCTCCCGCTTGTCGAAGGATGCAATGTGCTCGGTGACACCCCATCCAGGGGTTGATCATTACTGTGTGCTATGGTTATGCAAGAAGAAATGAGGGGGTGGTTTGGACATGAGGTTGGATTACAACAGAAATTCCCTTCCTTCAATTCTAACCCAAAATTCTCTAGCTTATCTGCCATTTGATTAGAGTTTCTTCGAACATGGGAGGGGATAATTACCCATTGAGGTTGAAGAATTGATTTTATTCTGATCAAACCATTTATGAGTCTCCAACTCGGGGAAATCCTTTCCGTATCTGCTCCATTTAGGAGGTGGGAGAGGAGGTTGATGATGATATGAGAGTCTCCTTCTGCTATAAGGAAATTCATCCTTTGATCCATGGTCGCTTGGAGTCCTTTGAGCAGGCCCCATAGCTCAGTCGCATTGTTAGTGTTATTCCCTAAGTTCCCTACTATCAAGAGAAGGATCTCTCCTTTGTTGTTGTGAATGGTAGCCCCAAAACCTGTTGGGCCTAGCTTACCTTTGGAAGCTTCGTTGAAGTTGATTTTGAGATAACCATCCTACGGGGCCTTCCATTGAGAGGGGTTGTTCTTTGTTGGATGTCCAGGGATTAATGTTGGAGGACTTGGGCTGAGACGGATTTGTGAGGCATTGAGAATGATTTGTTCATTGGGAGTTCAAGACAAATCGGGAACCATCCAATGGTGTAGATTGATTGTTTCCTTGATGTTGGAGAGCATTTTGGACCATATTTCTTGCCAACTCATTGAGGAGGAGATGAAGATCTAGCGGTTCCTTTAATTCTAGACCTGCCAAAGAATAAACCCAAGGAGAAGTTGTCAAATCAGATTAAGGATGGGAGAGTGAAAAATTGAGTCTCGCCATCCCTCAATGGTTTCCCTTGGGCTGGAACAGTTCCTGTCTGAGGTTCTCATAATGTTGGTGTATTGATCCCAGAGTTGCGAACTAAAGGGGCAGAGGTTGAACAAGTGATTTTGTGTTTCCTCCTCATTGCAGCACAAAGGGCACCAAGAAAGACCTATGAAGCCTCTTTTTGTTAAATTCTCCCAGGTGAGGATGTTATTATGCATCATTATCTAAAGGAAGGTACTAATTTTGGTCCATAGATTTTCTCCCCAAATTTTCTTCCAAACTACATCTTTTGGGAGGGAATTATGACCTACGCTGAGAAAGTAAACCTCTTTGAGGTTGAAAGTGCCCGTGGTGGAGTGTCCCCACCTTAGGATGTCCTCACCCTGTTGGATGAAAATCTTTCTTGAATTGATCTTGTTGAGAAAGGGATGGATATTTATCTCAGGGGGGATATTTATCTCCTCATGAGTAGATTTTCCTCTGTGCCAAGTGACTCTATTTTCCTCATAATTCCAATAGTCGGCCACTTTTAAAAGACCTGCAGCTTCCGTTAGTGGTTTATAATTGATCAAAATTGGATATTATCTAGGGAAGGAAGTTGCCACCAATATTCACTCTAGAAGAGGGCCGAGGTCCCATCTTGAAGTTCCCAGAAAGCGTGCTTGGCCACATTCCAAATGAGTGATCCTGAGCCTTGTTCGTTCCATCTGATTAGTTCTTTCTTCGGAGTGATAGGTGTGTATTTTCTCCTCTAGAGGCACCCCCATAGGTCTTGAGGCCTCTTTAACCATCACCACCAAATTTTTGCACTTAGGACCTTGTTGAGGATTGACGGATCTCTAAGACCAATTCCCCCTGTGTGCTTTGGTCTGCACATTTTTTGCCAAATTACCAGAGCCCTTTTGTGCCCATATTTGGCGCCTTGCCAGAGGAAGTTCCTTTGTATGTTACCGATGATGGTTAGGATGAAAATTGGGGCTGCTAGGGCCAAGAATGCGTAAACAAGGAGAGCTTGAAGGATAGATTTAAGAAGAATTAAACGACCATGAATGTTTAGGGAACGAAAAGTCTAGGAGGATAATATTTTCCTGAGTTTGGACAGAAGATCTTCCTAGGAGGTATTCCTTAAATGATGCATACCTATCGGCCCTCGGGCCGAGATCCGCTCACAGGATCGTTCTTAACCCCTTCGAGCCGGATCAGCTCTTTTGGATTCCCTGCTGGAATCTACTTTCAAATCGATCCACAGGTCCTTTTTGCAACTCGCAATCTCGCGAGTTCGCGAGTCGTGACTCCATACTCTTCCTCTCCAATCTCGCGATACCTAATATCGCAAATTGGATACATCTCTTCCTTTGTCAGCGCCCTCCATGCGTGACCACTGGCTAGGCTTAACGCTAGCTCCTCTCGCTTCTCGCTGCTTCGCAAGCTTCACTGTCGAGCTCACATACTCTTGTCTTGTGAATTCCTGAGACGCAAGAAGTCAACAGAATATTGACTCCTTCCTCCAGGCGACATGCATTTGGCACCTGCCAATCACTCACTCCACCTTGTGGTTCCGCCATGTGTCCACACTGGTGCCTCAATTTTCGGCACTTCACGACTTCTGATGTCGAAAGTGACTCCTTTCAACCTCCGAACCCCTAAATGCACGAAATGTGATGGGGTTCCTAATCCAACAGTCCTCCTGTTCTCTAGATCCAACGGTTATCCTCGCTCCTCACGATTTCACCACTCACGACTTGGAGCACCCAAGTTTTTAGGATCTCACCTGGCGAACCTCCGAGTTCGCAATATCCTTCGATCTCTACCACCTGTCCTCCTCAGATGGACGGCTGCGATTCTCTCATGACTTCGGGACTTTCAGGACAAAATTCTTGACTTCCTATCCACCAATATGCCGAAATGTTGAAATTATGACACGTCGTTAATGCGGGTCCCACAAGGAACTTCCTGCATTTTGGAGTTTCGGACTTCGTGACTTCATGAATCCTGATGCTAGCTTCCGACTCTTCAACCCATGAAACCCTGAATTGGTCAATGAAGGTTTGACCTCTGTGTCAGCGAGTATGTCACCTTTCCACTCTCAGATGGATGGTCCTGATTCTCTTCGCAGTTTCACCACTCGCGAAGTCAATAGACGTCCTTTTCTGACCTTTGATGTTTGAATCCCCGATATGGATGATCTCGCGACACATGTCCTCCTTCTAATGGGTGGCTCAAATTATTTCACGGTGTCGCGACTTTTCCTTTCACAACCTTGCGAATCTTGATGCAAAGATTTTAAACCGTAACTCCCTTGCTCCTCTACACGATCTGACGGTTCTCAGAACTTCGTGAATTCTCCACGGAGAATTCTGACCGTCAAATTCCTCCTTGATGATTTTCTGTGAAATGAACACGGTATCTCCTTTCAGAACTTGTCGTCCTGCAAAACAACTTTTCTACATCTCCTTTCAACACTTTAAGGAACTAATTATTTTTGAGTTTCTCTTCATCAACTTCGAAGATCCTATCCCTCCTGAACTTGGTTGAAAAATCCTCAAGTCCTTTTGGGGAAAATTCCTGCGTGCACTCCTTGTGGCACTTCTTCAAATACTTCCAAGTATTTGAACCTCTTCGACTCTGTGCACTCCCTGCGACATCAGTCTTTCAACAGATTCCTCAGATTGCAAACTCTGAGAATCTACTTGGCCTATGCACTCCTTGCACAACTCTTATGCTTAACTTGCACTTCTGCAAGAATGAGAACAATGTTATCCCTCCTAGGCTTGCAGAGATGAACTTTGACTTCTGTCAATGCACACCTTGCGTACAATTTCACTGCACTCCTTGCAGGAAAACTCTTGCTCAAACAGAGAAACAATTGAAACTCATTCCTTACTCTCCCTCTCTTCAAATTTCAGACATTCAACATGAAATCATACATTCACACATCAAAGAAAATGCATAATAGAGAGTAAGCAAGCATATATCAATCAGCATGTACAAACACAGAAAGCAATTAGACACCATGAGTCTAAACTAAAGATCTTTGTATTAATCCAAAACTTTTGTACATGGATTTTTACTTTACACAACTCTCTGCTTCTGCTCTCCTATGCCCTCTTGATTGATTATGCTACTAATGTTACAATGATACAAGTGAGGGTGTCTATATCCGTTTTCCCTCCACTCTTAAAATTGTCTAATCTAAGAATTCAAAGCTACCTACTTACATTTACTAGCATAAATGCCTCTTAGTCCTTCAGACGAGAGCGGGACGCTCAAGGTATGATTACAATCTACAAGTACACCTTTTCTTAATTGTTTCATTTACGTTTGGTGTATCAAACTTCAAAACATTTCAAACAATTCATCATGTGCCAAAATGCGTTGGTGCTTTCCCCACGCTTTCTTGTTGTTGGCAACGCTCCTACATCATTAAAGGTTTTTCGATAAGAGGGATGACAAAATACTTGGAAGGGAGGGAGCTACGGGTGAACCCCAAGAGTTGAGTGATGTGAAGTTTCACCTAGATGGGAGTGTTGAAGAAGAATATCTGATACTTGATTAGGTTTACGTCCATGCCTGAAGCATCACAGAACAGGTTGATCACGGAAAGGATGTGGGTGGCTTCCCAAACTGTGGGGAGTCCCATCATTAGAATGTCATCCATGAATTGACTATGCAAGATGGGCGGGGAAATTCCATGTAGGGAAAGTCCTGAGAGGGAATGATCGGTGATGGCCGCTTTGATAGTTTGACTTATTCCTTCCACCATTAAGATGAAAAGAAAAGGTGAGAGTGGATCCCCTTGTCTGATGCCTTTGGAGGGAGAGACGGGTTTGGATGGCACGCCATTAACCAGAATGGATAACATGGCAGAACAAGTGAGATTGATGATCCAGGTGACCCATGAGGGATTGAATCCAAAGGCGAGGAGGGTAGCCTTCAAATAATTCCAACTGAGTTTATCAAAATATTTGGAAAGATCCAGTTTTAGAAGCATACCAGGTGATTTGGTTGATTGCAGAGAGTGGATCACCTTGTGCACTAGAATAATGTTTTCCATGATCTTCCTTCCCTACACGTACCCTAATTGTTCCTGAGAAATAATAAACAGAAGGATGCTTTTGAGACATTTGGCGATGACCTTCGTGATGAGCTTGTAGATCACATTAAAGAGTGCAATGGGTCTGAAATGATTCAGAGTGGTGACTTTTTTCTCTTTTGGAATGAGAGTGAGGAAAGTGGAATTGAAATCCTATAGGACCTGGCCTAACTTTCTAGAGTCCTCTATGATCTCCCAGACCTCCTCTCGGATCATATTCCAGCAGTGGTGAAAAAATTATTTTGTGAAGCCATTAGGTCTTGGGGATTTTCTCACCGAGGTGTCCTTGAGGGCTTGATCAACCTCTTCCTGGGTGATTGGGTGCATTAGAGCCTCATTTTGTTCTTTAGTGACCTCCTTTGGAATATGCTTGATGATGGATTCTATAGCTTGAGTGTTATTTGTTGGGGGCTCTGAAAGAAGGTGTCTTTAATATGTGATAAGTTCCTACTCAATGTCTGCATGTTTTTGCATTTCCATACCTTGATCCAATACAAGATGAGTGATTTGATTAGTATGACATCATTGAAGCATCGATCTGTGGAATAATTTAGAATTTCTTCCCCCCTCTTTGAGCCATTAGATGTGTGATTTTTTCCTCCACAGAATTTCTTCTTGTGCTCGTCTCTCTGCCCACTGTTTATTGAGGGTGGTCTCTTGGTCCTTTAGGGAATCAGTTAAACCTTGATGCCTGATCTGCTGTTGGAGAGCTTGAATTTGTTGGTTTAGGATTTCTTGAGCTTGGAAGATGTTGCCAAAAGTGGATTTGTTCCATGTCTTTAGACATTGCTTAAGGTTTTTTAACTTCTACTGAAATATGTACATAGGAGTACCTTTTGAGATTGTCGCTTCCTTCCACCAATGGCCAATGTTTTCTTGAAAGTTCAGGTGTGTCAACCATAATTTCTCAAAGCAGAAGGGATTCTTTCCTCGGGTGCCACTGATGTTCATCGTAAGTAGTATCGTCCAATGATCTGATCCTAGAGTATCAATCACGGTGGCTTGCAAAGTGAGACCCTCCAGCATGAAGGGTTCAAAGATTAGGAAACAGTCTAGTTGGCAAGATACATGTTGAGCACCCGATCATCTATTTGACCAAGTAAAGAGTTTGTTGTTCATTTCTACATCGATGAGGTCCAACATGTTCATAGTTTTGTGGAACTATTCACTGTCACTGCCCAGTCTGCGAGTGCCCCCCTTTTTTTCCTCCAATTCAGTTATCATGTTGAAGTCTACCTAGTATCCATCGTTGATTTCCAATATGGTTGGGGATCCATTCCAGATGTTGGAGGAAGGCTTCCTTGTCTCCCTAGGTTGCAGGGACATAGAAATTCGATACGTAGTCTGGCTTGTTCGAACCGATGATTCGTAAGGAGGCTGTGATAGTCCATTTGGAGGTAAAGAAACCTTCCATGAAAATAGTGGTTGGGTTCTAGAGTATGGATAGACCCCCTACTGTACCTTTTGCGTCTACTTCTACTATTTTTTTTTACTTCCAACATTTTGTAATTATTTGAGTGGCTTCACCCCTGAACATTTTGTTTTCTGCAGAAGAAGAATAAATGGTTGTTCCTTCATTATCCTTTCCTGGAAAAAGCATTGCTTACTTCATGCATTGAGGCCCCTAATGTTCCAAGATAACATCTTCATGATGAGGGTGACGGTTGGAGAGGAGGAAAGTTGTCCAAGATCACATGGATCTGGACAGAGTTCACCAGGAAGTTTCCTACATCTTGAATGAGTTGGTGCTTTGGTTTTTTTCCCCTTTTCTTCTCGTCTTTGGTGGGTTTACGCTGGTATTTCGATTGGATTCCCATAACCGAGTTGGCTCAGGCCGATCCCCCCACCGTGGAATTAAGGAAGACTTTGTGCACTTTGCGTAATTGATCATGTGGGATGGTGTATAACTCTTGTTTATGATAGGCTTGTTCCAGGTGTACTAGATCTATTCCTGCTAATTCCTGATCCTCCAGATCTATGTCAGGGTCTTCAATTTATAGTCCTAGATTTGTGGGATAAGAGGTTTCTGAGGTGGGGATTTGGAGGTTTACGGGATTAGGTGGGATAGTTCCTGGGTTATCTTTAGCTTTCTCTGAGGGAGCTAGGTTTGGCAAGGGGGTGAAGGGGTTGAGGGGATTTTCTGGAGGGCTTCGAAGGAGTTACTGGTTGAGGATTCGGAGGGGGCATGAGGAGGCACTTTTCTATCCGGTTTCCTGCGACGGCCCGTGACTTGGGTGTAACAGTCTTTGTTTTTGTCAAGATCCTCAGTATTTTTTTTCTTAAGTTATTAAGGGGGCATTCACGGAAGAGATGGCCATTTTCGTGACACTTCCGATAGTGGAAGGGAATATGCTCGTAGTCCAAGGTTTGGAACCATTTTTCATCCTGATAGTCTAAGGTTATGACTCCAGGTATGGGTTTGGAGATGTTTAAATAGACACAAATACGTGCATAATAAGTGTACCTTGGTTGTTTTGTGGCTTCGGAGGCTTTGACGTAGATTCCAATTGTATTACCAATGCCTGCTAGTATTTCCTCCAGCCAAAATTCTTGGGGTTAGGAGTAGAGGCTCGGCCATATTGGGGCATGCGTGAAGTCTTCCTTCTCTGGACTAAAGTTTTTTGTCCAAAATCGGAGGAAGATTCCTATCGAGTTGTAAAAGTAAGAGCATCGTTCAAAAATTACGTTTATGTCTTCTAGGTTGTGTAGAATGATGGTGAAGAATCCTTTGGAACTAAGTTGAAGGTCGTAGTGACCTTAGGGCTTCCACCAGTGCTGAATCCACTTCACTAGATTTTTTTTGATGGCCATAGCCCCAAAAACTTTCCCACCAGGGCAAAATATTTCATATATTGCAATAGCAGTGCTGACCTCCATTACTTTTATCAAGTGATTAAAAGAAATGGATGACTTAGAAGAAATGCATTGAAATGAATGTAATGAAAAATAATATATTTACTAACATACCCCTAAGTCAACTAATGGGAAGTAATTTGAGAGGAATTTTCATATTAATATTATTAATTGTTAATATTTTTAATATTACAAGTCAAATGATTAGTTCACTATTTTGATGAAGACCTCTTAAACAAAATTTATTTACAGATAATATTAAGATACATCTCACTATTTGAGGGAAGTTTTCATAACACTATTATTAACTAGAATTGTGAAAATATTTCAATTAAAATGAGTTTACACTCGAATAATCTCCTTTGCTTTAGGTGATAACTTTAAACTTTAGAAAAAACTATTGTTTAAGTTTATATTTAGTTAGAAAAAATAAAAATAAAAACAAATTACACAAGTATATGAGAGATATGCATTTTACTTTGTATAATACATTTTGTCTCTATATAAATTTAAAGAAAACATTGTTACATATTTATTATCTTATAGTAAAAATAAATTTTAATTATTTGATAGAAATTAATTTAGATTAATAATAATAATAATGTTTTATTATAACTTTTATATTTTGATTATATATAATTATTAATAATGAAAACATTTTATCATTACATAGTGATTATATAATGAAAACATTTTATCATTACATAGTATGATTTGTGTGTTTTGATATAAAGAAATTTGTTTTTCCCATAATTGAATCATTTAGACTCACACCTTGTTTGCTTTCTTTAATTATGAGTTGCATAGCATGGCATATTTGAAGCTTTGATTATTCACTTCTACATATATTCATTATGTACATGTAATATCACAAGGAAAGTTTGATATTACTATTAAAAAATAATAATAAAATAGTAAACATAAATTTATCTTAAATTTGATATTATTAAGTAATAAAAACATAAATTTATATTAATTTGAAATTTAATTCAAAATTTATTTTATATATATATATATATATATATATATATATATATAACAACTCAACAAAATTTAAGTATAATATAATATAAAAAATGAATTAAATAATTTAAAATAAATAAAAAAAAAAGCAAAATTTAATTAAATATATATATGAACTTTAACACTTCTTTGAGATCGACTTAGTCCATGGAAGAATCCACCTAGGCTTGGTATGCCGGAGTAAACTCTGATCATCTTTAAATATGATGAAATATAAGGTTCAACTCATGCCAAACTATCTTGGACACAAAGCCTTTAGGAGTGTAAATCAATCGGATTGTATTGAACAGGTCAAAAGCACCTTAACCCCATACTCCACTAAGAGTCGAGCACTGACAATTAATAGTTGCAACTTGTAATTGTCAATATGTTTTCCCTCAACAAGTTGATCCATAAACGTTGTTGGCTTGACCGGTAAACAACATAGACCTTGAAATTGGATAAGCCCGACTCCGAGGAGGAGGCGTGGATGCGTTTTCCACGAGATTGAGACATTTCACATCCAACGTGTATGTCTAAAAATCTTCTACATGGTTATGGTTATCCATAGGGATCGTTTGATGAGTGAGACCGTCTTTAACGACCTCTTCAAGATAAGATTTTGGGTTTATGTTTATTATCTAAAACTTTCTCTAAACATTCTCAGAGAAATCGGATCGTAAACTATGATACCTACAAATCAAATCAAAACTATGATACCTATAAATTATTACATGTTATTTAAACAATAAGCAACCATAAATATATTAAAATATTATTTTATTTATTATATTTATTATTTATTTTGAACATTT
>JASDQU010273890.1:0-12969 GCA_032191745.1 Picea mariana
CCATCTCTTTGTTTCTTTGGAACTCTGTAGTCTTTCTTCAGATGTCCTTTATTCCCACAATTCCAACACTCTATCTTTCCAAGTCTGGATTTGGATCTGCCCTTCCTAGAATTCCCACGGTTCCCTGAGCCCTTTCCTCTATCCTTTTGTCTTCCCCTGTTCTCCATGTTCAACACGTTACTTGATGTCTCACCTATGCTTTTCTGTCGCATTTCCTCACTAAGGATAACACTAACAACATCATCAAATTTTAAAGTATTTGAACTAGAGACAGAGTTACTTACAGCCATGACCAAGCCATTCCATCTTTCTGACAATGAGCACAAGATTAGAAGATCCCTAACCTCATCATCAAATTCCACTTTTACAGAACTTGGTTGATTAGTAACCGTATTAAATTCATTTAAATGATCTGCAACAAACCCACCTTCTAACATCTTCATATTAAATAATCTCTTCATTAGAAATACCTTATTGGATGCCAAGGGTTTTTCATACAATTTAGCCAACACGTCCATCAAACCCTTCATTGTCTTTTCTTTCAATATATTGAAAGCCACCGACACTGCTAGGCTCAGCCGTATCGTTCCTAGAGCCTTTCTGTCAAGAATCTCCCATTCTTCGTCCTTCATGGCCACCGAATTCTTTGCTACTCCACTCAATGGTAGGAATAGATCCTTCTGATATAAATAGTCTTCCATCTGCATCTTCCATAATTGGTAGTTTTGGCCGTTAAATTTCTTGACCCTAAACTTTCCATCTTCCGACATTTCTCTCACTCGAACCAGGAATCCTCTTTTTCTATGAGTTACCTTATGCTCTGATACCAGTTGTTATAAAAACAAGACCGTGGAGCAATAAAATAAAACAAATGCAGAAACAAAACACAGAAGACACAGAATACAAGAGAGACACAGATTTACATGGTTCACCCAGTGTGGGCTACGTCCACTAGAGAAATTTCCAGGTCCTTCCTTTATTATTATCCAGCAAATGAAGGGATACAACCTACAACAAAACCCGCTGTAACTTCCTCTTCTTTGTCTCACAGTCTTCTCTCTCAGAATACAATATTCACCATCATCCATAACCGCAATAAATTTCCCTCTTAAAAGAGGGTTGCCTTCTAGGGAAAAAAACCCTAACATAATCTCTACCGTTAGATTTGCGACCTTATAATGAATGGTCCATATTTACAATGAAATTACAATATACTTTTACAAGGCAATTTTTGCTTCGGGGGATGCTGCCCTCAAACCCCATTTGGGGGCCCGCTTGCCCCCAGACCCCCCATCCGGGGGGATAGCCACCCCATACCTCGCAGAGGGGTTACTCCCCCTCTGCACTCCCTCACGTGGAAGAGTGTACATACTTCTAGGGTGTAAATACTTCATGGGGTATAAACACGACTGAAAGCAAGGACCTCTGAATCAGGAAGATAATCAGGCTCCACAACCAACAACCTCTTCGAGGGGGCATCCTCCTATTGAGCTACCACTCCAAATACTATATTTCTCTTCATGTTTCATTACATTGCTTGAACCCCTTTATATAGTGCTACCATCAACTAAGAACATTCTAGAGGAGGAATCTTCTAGAAGTTTGACCTTCTAAGAAGTCCTCTTACATTTATTATATCTAATTACTCATTTATTATATCTGACTACCATAGTGGGCCTGATGCCACTTATTAAGAACCAAGATAGATCTACAAATATAATCACCACAAATACTGAATACACAATAGATCCACAAGAAATATAGAAGAAACCACACTTTATTATTACCAAACCCTTGAGGTAGGGAAACACCATACAATGGATCCTATTATAGAAGGGATCCTCTCTTGTTCACTTGCCTCTTCGAGGGGGAATCCTCCTATTGAGCTACCACTCCAAATACAATACTTCTCTTCATGTCCCATTACATTGCTTGAACCCCTNGTAGAACCTTCTAAGAATTCCTCTTACATTTATTATATCTAATTACCCATTTATTATATCTAACTACCATAGTGGGCATTATTTAATAATATAGTGGACCTAGTCCACCTTACATTGAATGACCTCCACTATTATCACTATGGGCCCTCTGTCCCCCCCCACTACCTCTCTAGCTACCTTACATAATCATATCATAACATGGAAGTTAAGAATCCTGGGAATGACCTTTAGGCATAAAACATTGATATTGATTTAAATGGGGAATAGGGTTTTTTTAAACAAATCCTGAGCTTGACTCGATTTAAAACAATAGAGAGAAGAAACATATATGAAAAACAAAGAAAACATAATTACAGTGAGAAAAAATTCACCAACATAATGACACAGAAATCCTGTAACTGTAATATTTTTTTGATAGACTATGGCTCTATGAGCTGATTATAACAATGAACACTTCTTTTCGGTCGGGTCCAACCTCCAATACTTTGTAAACATAAGTATTTATACATTATTAAAGTAGGATCTTTTCATAAATGAGCATGTTTAAATCCAACTTTATCTAAACTAATTAGATCAGATTACAAATAGACAGAGATTGGGTGGATCTGTTCAGATTTCCAGAGTCTAAGTTAATGGAGTTTGTTGAAGATTTGTTTTCAATATCTTCTATGTTGTTGGCCTCTTGATGCTGGCTGTGACCATCTATGAATAAAATTAGGAAATTGAATCTCAGAGTGGTTATTAGCGGGTCGATCCTCAGCTGTTGAGTGTCCTCATTTCCTTTTATCCCTGGAGTATAGCAAAGGCCTCTTGTTGTGGGCTATGCCCTCTGCTCTTTTTCCATTTGTCATTCCAATGGGCGTCACATGGGAAAACTTGCAGGACAACGTGGATGAAGATAATGGTGAGTTAGCGATTTGCTTGACGCAAGCTCACATGGTGAAGTGGGTGAACGATGTCCATGTGGAAAGATGCAGTTGGTGGTGATTGGGAAAATGTGAGTGTGAGTATTCGGGAGATGAGGTGTACTGGTGTGAAGGTGATGTGGAAAAGGGAAAAGGGTGTGGTGGCAGAGTGACGTGATAGGTTAGGGGGTGAGTGGAGTATTAGTGGAGGTGACATGGATCATGAGTGGGGATGATGGGATTGGAGGAGGACAAGTGTTGTGTTAAGAGAGAGGTGACGCAATAGGCGAGAAAGGTGAGTGAAGGACAATTGTGAGCGGGAGCACTGGTGGTATTGGGAGGCGGTCTAGCGGTTTACTCATATGGGGGGGGTAGGCGGTAAGAGGAAATGAGTGAGGGGGGTTCGAGTTAACACAGAGTCGACACATCGTGAGGGGCCCGCAACAGAAAACCACCAACTCGGAACCCCCCCCCCCCCACCGTTAAAGGCAGAAAGGTCAGGGGGGGTCTGAGTATCCACTGATAACCATTGATTTGGGCACCCGAAGATCAACCACGAAGATTAGCGTGCCCTGTAACACAATGCGCCAAAATGTCAAATTTCCATAAAACTTAGGATACAAACATACTATGGGTTGCGTTAAGGCCCCCTTTTTCCAATTTCTTCACCAAGGTCTTATCATTAAGAAAACACTGATCAATTTGAATCTGTTTTTTGACTGTGCAGGCCCCAAATGCTTTCCTTTTTCTTTTTGGAAATCATGGGCAGAATGCCACATGATTTACAACAAAAAACTCCTGAGGTAAAATCTCAATCACAGTGTGATTCTTATGAAATATAGGGTCCTAACAGTGGCTCCAATTGGGGATGGAAACTCCTGGAGAGGTGTCAAGAATCTCAGATCTTTGGATTCGTAAATCAGTGCCTTATTCATTGGGCTGATCCCAAAATCTGCATCTTGCCTTGTCTTGAAACTCTGTAGCTGAAACTTCAAATATGAATCTGATCTGAGTACTAAATATGAACTGTATTCCGAAATCCTAACCACGCTTTTAAAAAATAAAATTGAAAACAAGCTGAGAATGAAATTGATATGTAATGAAAATATGCTTGTCCAACAAGCTTATTTGCACACTTATCTACCCTAATATACTGAGATTACTGTATGATTAAGAAATGGAAAAATGCCAATGCAATCAATCTAGTAGACAATCTAATGGCTCTTCTTTTTCACTGCTTTTGACCAATATAAAAAATATAACTTGCATAGGCATCATGTGTTAGAATATAAGTGGATGTGCTCCTTTTACCATTGACAATACCCTTGTCACCCAACCATAGGCCGAAGCCACCCTTCGAGCACCTTAAACTTTACAGAGAATCATTCTGGAAGTAAACCCTAGGCTAGATAGACAAACAAAGGGTAGTGCACCTTTATCCAAGGATAGCGCATCAACAAGAGCTGATCAGATAGTCCAAACCCTAACCAAGAGATAGTCCAAGCCAAACATGATCTTCTAGCTGCAGCCGCTGCAATGACAACTCTCCTCAAACCCGTGCACAAGACTGGGCACTGCAGTGCACACAAGTTTCTACTCTGTAATTCTGAGACTGCCTACCAGAATGAGAACTGACCTCCTATATTTATACTAATTCTGGCTAACTTCCTGGGCCGACTTCTCATTCTGATTATCTGTCTGTTCAATATATATTATTATTTCTGGCCGACAAGTCTTCTAGGGTTATTATCCAACTCATTAGGGTTTCTTCTTGCTTCCTAGAGTATTCTATCCTTGTCAGGTTTACACGTGGAGGTAAATACCTCCCACATCTACCATAATATCAACACTCCCTCCTAGCTAGGGAGGTATTACAGGTAATGGTCTTAAGCACAAAAACATACTATTCATCTGGTAGCATCAACATCGTTGTATATACTAGATCATGACTAGATCACGAGCACCATCATCATCATTAGTGTCATTAGATGCATCATCTCTCAAAACCATACTTTATCTGAGTAATCAGACATGATGCTCACTCCACAGAGTGATGCAAGATCCATTCTTCTAATCTTAGAAGAGTAAATGCTCTGAACCATTTTCCGTCTGAGAAATATCTGTCCTTTGATTATCCATCTAACTGATAATCATTTCCAATGCTGCTGATAGTATTCAATCCAATCGAAACAAAATAGAACACAACTATGTCTATCCATAGTAGTACATAACTACAATCCAGTGGTACACTACCACACCAAGTAACACACAAGTACTTGATCAACAACGTATAGTTACTAAAAGTGGAACACATCCACCACAGTAGTATACATCTACTGTCATACAGTCTTCATAACAATCATCTGATATCAACTTGCATAGAAACAATGTTAAACTGAATCATCTGGGCCAATCTTTCACTCACATCTGTGAGATCTAAAAGAATATCTGCCCTTAGAGTAGAACAATGAGATATCTAGACTATTCTTCTCAAGAAAGGAAGAATTATTGTCCTGTATTCTGAACCTGGACCATTCCCCACCCTGGGTCACTCTTCCTACACTAATCAAAGTGCACCCTGGAGAGAATGTATAAACCCTAAGGAATGCTTGTCTATGATTTCTGAGCCTGGACCATTCCCCACCTTGGGCCATTCCTCCTACACTAATCAAAGTGAACCTTGGAGAGAATGTATAAACCCTAAGGAATGATTGTCCAGACCATTTCCTCTGTTAATCACAAGAGGAAAAGAATGTCCTATACCAACCTCCAAAACAAACCATTCCTCATGTTAACCACAATGAGAAATCACTGTCCGGGGAGGCATGCGAGTCTTCTTGAGTAACCCTCAAGAAGAGAGGATTCCCTAGACCACTCCCCATGTTAACCACAATGGGAATTCATTGTCTATGATACATCAACAATATATACCATTTCCCATGTTAACCACAATGAGAAATCGATGTCTGTCAGAAATATCAATCCACTTTTCGAACTGGAAAGGAAAACTGCTCATCCTGGACCATTTTTCGAACTGAAAAATGGTTGTCCATAAATCAATACATATCATTGGTCCCTCCCAACCTTGAAGTCATATCTTCCTTTTTGAATAAGGAAGTCGTCTCCACGAGCTCCAACTTGAGTACACAAACTCTTTTATCTTGGACAAAAGCTTTACCAAGATGTTTGTTTATCTACTCATCTATGGAGATATGTATTGGAGAACCTCTTTCTCCTTTTTGAACTTCATCACAGATAATGTAATGCTTGATTTCAAATGTACTTCATTCTGGAGCATTGGTCTTATTTGAAGGCTTCATGTAGCTCTGAGCAATAAAACATATCATTGTTGGAAAGATGGAACATATCCATGTGGCACTTATTCTGTCATCATGAGATTTGATCTTCTGAGTAATCATCTTGATACAATATCTTGTTATAGGAAATATTCACCATGCTTCTGCCGTGCACTGGAGGTTCTCCACCAAGTCATTTTCTTCCATCTGCATATAAGGGTCTCTTTCTGGTGTGCCTCAAGGTCTTGAGATTGCTCTTGATATGCTCTTTGCTCAATTTCTCTGGAGAACATTCTTTGCATTTATTTGATGTAGAACTCCAACTCAAGGATGTAAAGATATGTTTGGTTTTCCAAAACGAGTAATCGTCATAGTCTTCTTCCTCCATCTAGGAGAACCTCTAGCTATGGATCTTGCAATGCTTTCATTTATAAGTCTTCCATACACTGTTCTTCATCATGAATTTCAGTTCTTCTGCTTGATTGATTTTAGTGAGTTCATATCAGGATGGTAATCTTGTGATTCTTGTTACAATAATTGGTTGTTCTGGTTTCTCTTTCTTTCTTGGAATCTTCATGTTCTTCCTCATGTTTTTATTTAGCTCTTGGGTCCATGGAGTTTCTTATAGATTCCATGCCCTAGAGATTCCATTTCTTTCTTTCATCATAGGATCAGAGATGTGGATGGACAACTAGGGATACTTTAAGGCTTCTCTTCGGTTGAACTGAAAACGTATTTTCTTTCATGGCTACTACCATGGATATATATACTTCATCATTTTCAATGAATCATAGGATTAGCTCCCTCCTAATCCTTGCTTCATGTATGAGTGCATATAATCGTCTCCCTCCGTCTAATAGAGTCCATGCTTTTGTCTGCATCCTTATTGTCCTCTGCAATATATAATTGGCTCTCTCTATCTAACAGAGTCCACACTTCCGTCTTGTTGTCTTCTACAAAACATTATAAGTCTTTCTCTGAATTCTTTCTGTCTTTGCTTCTTCTAAGTCTCTTCATGATTGATTTGGCGTATTTCATCCTTTCATGTGTATTATCTATTGATATCAATACTTATCTTTTTGTTCTTCCATAGATATAGTTCTTTTTGGAATACATCATCTTCCAGGAGATAGATATACAAGATATGTACAGAGACGATGCAAACAAGATATGTACAAGAAATAAGAAGAGTATTGTTACCTTAAGAAGAAGAAGTCTCTTTCATCCTGCTTAGTCTTCTTTGTAGGTTCCTTTTCTTTGAAAACTGATGCTTCATGTGTCCCCTTCTTTTTCTTTAGCTTGGGACAATGATTCTTGTACTGACCATACTTTCGACAGTTGAAGCATTGTATTTCTGAAATGTCTTTCTCTTGATTTGTCCTCCTCCTTGAACCAAACTTCCTTTTGTTCCTAAAATTATTGAATCTTGCTGTGAAAGCTTGATCATCGTACTTATTTTGGGGTTTCTCTTTTGCATTGATCCTGGATTCTTCTTGAGCACAAGAAGTCCAAAGTTATTCAAATGTAGGATACTCCTTCCTTGTGTTCATGTTTGTGGCAAATGCATCCCACGTCTTGGGAAGACCATTGAGTACTATGTTTACCAAATCCTTCTCTGAGATGATCTCTTCAATATCTTGTAGCCGATCTCTTAACTGAGATATTCTCACAAAGTATGATGTTATGCTGTCATCATCATTCATCTTCATGTCATGGAGCTCACTCTTCAGACTCATTACTTGTCCAATGTTTCTGACTGAGAAGAGGTTTCTTAGGGCATCGTACATCTTCTTCGATGAGTTAAGATGGGAGATGTAGGGTATCAATTAGTCTTTGATAGAGTCCACTATGATACTCATAGCATTGATGTCACTGTCTTTGAACTTTTCCATAACTGCAACATTCTGCGGTTCCTTTTCTTTTCCTTCTTCAAACTCTGGTTTCACGATATCCAACACTTTATTCTTGGCAAGGATGAGATCAATCCTTGTCTTCCACACTTAATTTAGAAGCTCCATCTAACTTGTTCTCTTACTTCATAGAGTAAGTCATGTCCGCTTTGACTTGGTCAACCCTAGATTTGACCAAAAGCTCAAACTTCATGTCTTGTCTTTATGAGAGTACTAGGAGATGCGCTAGGCTAGGACACACTGATCTATCCGGATATAAGGTCAATCCCTTCATTTAAGGTGCCTCAACAAGAATATTAGGGTTTCTGCAACTTCACCTACTAGTAACCCTAGCGACAGTGCTATGGTGACTGTTTTTGCTAGAAACCCTAGCAACAGTTCTTCAATGAGCTTAATATCCTCACGGCTATGTTACCTTCCAGCGGTTAGACTGAATGAAGGAGGTGTGGGCCCATAACCTATTAGAATATAAGTGGATGTGCTCATTTTACCATTGATAATACCCTTGTCACCCAACCATAGGCTGAAGCCACCCTCTGAGCACCTTAACCTTGACAGAGAATCATTCCGGAAGCAAACCCTAGGTTAGATAGCCAAAAAAAGGGTAGCGCACCTTTCCCCAAGGATAGTGCATCAACAAGAGTTGACCAGATAGTCTAAAACTTAACCAAGAGATAGTCCAAGACAAACGTGATCTGCTAGCTGCAAAAACTACAATGGTAGCTCTCCTCAAACCTGCACACAAGAATGGGCACTTCAGTGCACACAAGTTGCTTCTCTGCAATTCTGAGACTGCCTGCCAGAATGAGAACTGACCTCCTGTATTTATACTAATTCTGGCTAACTGCCTGGGCCAACTTCTCATTCTGGGTATCTGTCTGTTCAGTATATATTATTATTTCTAGCTAACTTCTTCTCCTGGAGGCTAATAACCTAATATAAATTATCTTCTTGAGCCGACAAGTATTCTAGGGTTATTAGCCAACTCATTAGGGTTTCTTCTTGCTTCCCAGAGTATTCTATCCTTGTCAGGTTTACACGTGGAGGTAAATACCTCCTAAAGCTACCATAATATCAACATCATGAACTACTTTCCATCCTGATCTTCACAACACAAAGTTGTGGAACTGTGGACAACTCCAAAAACTTTGGGAATCAATGGGTATTCTGAAAAGAATAGCTCCTCCATATAGACAGGTATAGGGTCATGATAAACATGACCTATATCCTGATATTCAAATTTATCCATTTCAATTTCATGATCTGATAATGCACATATACCATCTATATCATTTTGCACCTGCTGATTTATCTATGGTTTTTCTAATGAATTTTGAGAAAAAACTGTTGCTAAATCAAACCATAGAAATGATTGTCTAACCATGTCTAGATCATAGCTTCTTTTCAACTCATGACTGGCGAATGAAAAATTATTTTGACAACACAGGTCATCCAACTGATCAGCTATTGGATCCTGAAAAGACTGACAAGACCGCTGGATTGATTCAAATGAAATTTCCCGACTTTCTATGTGTTTATCCTTCAACATTTGTTCAAGAGTCTCCTTCAAAATTTGAAATGAATAAAAAACTAATGGTACAGAGTTACATTCCACTGATTCAAATTTTGTTTCGGGCTCAAAACTTTCATCCGGAGTTTGAAAGTATGGGAAACTTGGAGATTGTAATTATGGATCTGAAATTTCCCCTTTATGATCAATGAAATCCTTCACTATTTCATCAAAGGGTTTTCTTTCTTCGTTATTTACAACTTGTTCAAGAATTTCTCTCATAAATTGAAAAGAGGAGAAACATAAGGGTAATGTTTGCTCACTTACTCCGAGAATTTATGCATTTTGATCATTGCTATCATGATTTCTATGTACAGATTGACTACCTGTTTAAATTTCAACTGATCGTCTTCCTCCCAACAATATGTTGCTGTTTGCTTTGGAAAATCCATCTGAATGTAATCCTCATCATACTTTGGAAGATCGTCCATGAAAGGAAAATAATCAAACATACACATCATATCATTCTATGCCTCTTCTGTAAGATGAGTTGGAATTTCATCTTTGACTACGTTGTGAATGGAATACATGAAACAATCATTATCCAATCCATGATACCAAGGTTGAGATGCAAAGTGTTTGGGGACATTGAGATTTTTCTTTTCTGGAACTAATGGGACATGTGATCTTTGAACTACAAGTTCTTTGAACTACATGTGATCTTTATACATCACTTCATTGACTGTGTTGGTAAGAATATCTAATTTCATTTCTGAAGATACCAGATGTTCCTTTTCTATTATGTCTTTCATCAATGCTTTCAATTTTTCCTTTCTATTCAACAGGTTAGCTTCCACATTGACTGCAACATTTTGCATTTATTCAAGGGTTGCAGTGTTCCTTTCTCTTAATTGGAATGCCATATCTAGAATGATTCTAGATCAAAAGCATCAGGTTAATGAAAGTGAGCTAATCCCAGGGGTGGCCTTATATCAACAAGCATTGCATGATATACCTTATTGAACATTGTTGAAAACCGATGTACTATCTCCCCTGGATGTCTTTTCAAATGGTCATATTCTTCTAGGATGAGAAAGACATTTCCCATGATTACCCATCGATCTAGGAAAACTTTCATGAATTGATGGAAGTTTCTAATGCTTGCGGCTGGATATTATTAAACCAATTCTTAACCTTACATTGCAATGATAAGGAAAACACCCCGATGCAAACATCATCATCTTCCACCTCAAATAGATCACGAAAATACTCAAGACTTTGGATATGATTTTCAGTAGTGATCTATACATTTTCTCCATCAAACCTGGGCATATTATTGGTGTAATTGGCAAAGAGATCATGGAGAATAGGAGGCAAAACTAGGGGCTTGTATCTGTCTAAGACTTTTACAAGTATAGGAGGTAAAGCAAGGGGTTTATAACTAGTTGGGATTTTATCTAGAATAGGGGATAAAGTAGGAGGCTTATGTTTGATTAGGATTTCTATAGGTGTATCTGGGATGTGCACCAGAGCTATAGGAATGGGCTCAATCCTTTGAGGCTCTTTAGGTTGAAACTGATCATTATGAATTTCAGCAATAAATTCTTGACCAGGATTATAATAAGAGAGAATATAATTATAGATAAAACCAACAATGTCTTGAATACAATTTGAACTCGAATACCTGATCTTTCTGAATCACTTTGTCATGTTTTAGTTTCTTCTTCTAGTGGAGTCTTCAACTTGGAACTGATCTGGAACTGATTGGAGTTGCCAGGTGAAAGATTTCAACCTTCTTGTGTCTAGTCACTGTCCACCATCAGTGATCAGATCTGGAACTTTCTATGCTTTTCTAAAGAACCTGAAAGCTCATCCCCAATGAATTTTCCATTATGTTAGCACTCTATAATTTCTCAGGCTGAAGAAGAAATGGGCAGATGTAACTAGAAAACCACTTGGAGTCAAGGATCTATCCCTCCAAGACTCAGAGAGGGATCTCTCTGTATTATATAACTTTGTTTGAATTGAATATTAGGCTAGTTATGATAGATTGATATTTTGTTTTTAAATCATTTGGTTGGAGTAGGAGGAAAAGGACATTGGGAAATGGGGTTGAAAATATCTAATCCAATCAAAGTAGGGTCTACGGGGGGGTTACAGGGTGAGGTAGGCACTATGATGGATCCTTTAAAGTTTGGTAAATGTTCAAGAAGAAAAAGGGATGGAATCAGATCATAACAGGGTAGTTAAGAATCCTAGGAATGACCTTTAGGGATAAAACATTGATATTGCTTTAAACTGGGAACAAGGTGTTTTTAAACAAATCCTAAGATTGACTTTCTTTAAAACAATAGAGAAAAGAAACACATATGAAAAACAGAGAAAACATAATTACAGTGAGAAAAACTTCACCATCATAATGACACAAGAATCCTGTAAATGTAATACTGTTTTGATAAACTATGGCTCTATGAGATGATTACAACAATGAACACTTCTTTTCGGTCGGGTCTAACCTCCAATACTTCGTAAAAAAAAAGTATTTATATATTATTAACGTAGGATCCTGCCATAAATGAGCATGTTTAAATCCAACTAAATCTAAACTAATTAGATCATATTACAAATATACAGAGATTGGGTGGATCTGTTCGGATTTCCAGAGTCTGAGTTAATGGAGTTTGTTGAATATTTGTTTTCAATGTCTTCTATGTTGTTGGCCTCTTGATGCTGACTATGACCATCTATGAATAAAATCAGGAAATTGAATCTCAGAGTGGTTATTAGCGAGTCGGTCCTCAGCTGTCGGGTGTCTTCATTTCCTTTGATATCTGGAGTATAGCAAAGGCCTCCTGTCGTGGACTATGCCCTTTGCTCTTTTGCCATTTGTCCTTCTGCTGGGCGTCACAGGGGAAAACTTGCAGGAGAACGTGGATGACGATAATGGTGAGTTGGCGATTTGCTTGATGCAAGCTTGCGTGGTACAGTGGGCGAACAATGTCGATGTGGAAAGATGCAGTTGGTGGTGATTGAGAAAATGTGAGCGCGAGTATTCGAGAGATGAGGTGTACTGGTGAAAAGGTGACGTGGCAAAGGGAAAAGGGTGTGGTGGCAGAGCGGCATGATAGGTCAGGGGGTGAGTGGAGTATTAGTGGAGGTGACATGGATCATGAGTGGGGATGACGAGATTGGTGGAGGATAAGTGTTGCATCATGGGAGAGGCGATGCAATAGGCGGTAAAGGTGAGTGGAGGACAGGTGTGAGCGGGAGCACGGGTAGTATTGGGAGGCATTATAGAGATTTACTCAGAGGGGTGGGGAGTAGGCGGTAAGTGAAAATGAGCGAGGGGGGTCCAAGTTAACACAGAGTCGACATGTCATGAGGGGCCCGCAACGAAAAACCACC
>JASDQU010273891.1:1868-15138 GCA_032191745.1 Picea mariana
TCGGGTTGATAATATGAGTAACTACTGGTTCATGGTGCATGTATTGAATGGATCAATAGGAAATGAAGTTGCACAGGAATGAGGTTCTCAGAATATTTAAATAAACCCTGCTGGATTTTGGAAGCAAAATGAAACGCCAAACAGAGTTTTCATTGCTTGCATTTACAATAAAATCGTAATGGTAGAGTTAGGGAACATATAACCAGATCTATGATAACATCCTCATGCAAATCACATTGGACTTCAGATCGACCCAGACTGAATAGATCTGTTTATAGTGTAACCACATGCCCGGGTTTGCGTCGAATCCAGAATAGGTCTTAGTATACCCCGCACATACGTGCTATGAAGTCATTCTCATTGAGCCAAATGGATAATATTGGGTGTCTCGTAAGTGATCCATTTTTCATTAAAAAAATAACATGAACATGAATGATGAACAATATTCAATTCAGATTTAGTTACACCTCAATTAGACTAGTGGAGGCTATTCATGCATGGAAACCTCGGTTTTATCACCAGCGACTGCATTTTTACCTCGGTTTCCTCACTAGGAGGGTGCATATTTCATGCATGTGGCCAAGAGGTCACATATTTTGTGATTGCATGTGTTTATCTCACCTCCACACATGTGACTCATGTGACTCAGTTAACTGATGATTGCATGGATTAGTTAACTAGGACTAGATGGAATATTACTTCAGTTTTTGTTAGTGAGTGTCTAGATCATATCATTTAGAGTATATCATGCATATTATTCATTTTACTCATTCAGTTAATACAATTCATTCTTTCTCTCAAGCTTGTTTCTCTTTCTCTTTTCTCTCTTGCAAGTTTTATGTGATTTTTCTACTAGCTAGATTATTTGTGACAAGTTTCCATGAAACTTCACATGATATCAAAGCTTTGTTGCTAGGAGAAAGTGCATAAGCATTTTATTTGCAGTTTCAGAAGGAAGACATAGTCAGAAAGAACAGAGTACTCATCGACAATTCTTCTCACACCACATAACTATTTCAAGTGGAAGCTAAAAATTCTAAATCAACTTAGATGTAGCGGTTTGTACTAGATTACAATGGCTACAGAGGTGGAGCCAACATCAACTATTAATAAAAATAGGTATCTCAACCGTATGGATGCGACCTACGATCTTATCTGCATGTCTATATCCCCCGAGATACTATTTCACATTGAAGCTTGTACCACTCCAGATGAGATTTGGACGAAGTTGGAGAATCTCTTTGGAAAATAGGCCGAAATCAAAGGCTGCATGCTCGAGGTAGAGTTGAATTCCTTGGATTCGATAAATTTTGATAACATCCAAAACTTATTTACGAAGTTCAATTCCCTTCTTCTTCATCTAAAGGGACGTGGTATTGAAAAATCAACTCAACATAATCAGTTGATCCTTTCTATTTTTTCAAAACTTGGATCAAAGTATGTTGTGTTTATATCAACGTTCCATACGATGAGATTCACTTCAGAAGCAACATGGAAAATTCTGATATTGGATCAATTTATTGAGTCCCTAATGCATGAGAAAGATAAGCTCATGAAAATGGAGACAATCAAGGGACCCAATGTGCATGCACTTGTTGTGCATGAGAGCGCCAACACATTCAATCCAAAGACCAAGTAGGAAGGAAAGGGAAAGGTGCATTATGAACACAAGAAGGAAGGAAATTCCAAACCCCTTGATGATTCCTCTAATTTCAAAGGTGGAAAGTGAAAGAAAGGAAAGTCAAAAGGCTGTTATTGTAACCATGACTATCATATAGAATCAACATGCATGAAAAAGAAAATAGATCTCATGGTGAAGACACTTCAACGAAACAATCTTGGGGACTGCATTCCTGAGAATTCCAAGAAGAGGTCAGGAGACCAGTTGCCTGACAAAAGAGACAATTCTCATGCTTTAGTTTCTATTCATTCCTCTATTGATGCATGGATCATGGATTCAGGTGCATCCCATCGAATGGAATCCTTGGAATTTTTTTTTATCTCCTATTACTGCATGCATGGGTCCTCCCATCCAAATGGGAGATGATACCACAATCTAGATCACTGGACAAGGGAGAGTAGAACTCCAACACAATAATTTTTAGAATGTCTTGCATGTTTCAAAACTCTCCATGAATCTACTCTATGTTTATCAAATAATGCATTTTGGCACATGAAAAAGGGTGGAGTTCACACCTAATTCTATAACCATATATGGCATGCATGATAACTCAAATATTTTTGTTGGTGAGGTAAACCACCAGTCTCATTTGTATACATCCAATAAGTTTGTTGCTAAATCTGATTATGATTTTCTACTAACACATGTTGATAATGATAGTATATTATGGCATGATATATTTGGTCATATAAAATTTAAATGCATGTAGCAACTTAGCCAATAGGGAATGGCCAAAGGCTTTCCCAACATACACTTTTCCAAAGGATTTTTTCAAGGACATGTTCTTGGAAAAAATCCTTAAGATAAGTTTGAGAAAGTGAAGGCTTGGATGGCCTTGTCTTCCTTAGAACTCATCCAATGTGATCTCATGGGACCCTTTATGCATCCGTCCATCAATAAGGAGAGGTACATGCTTACATTTATTAATGATTTCTCATGATACACTTGGGTGTATTTGCTTAGGCAAAAGTCTAAAATTTTTGAGCATCTTGAAGACTTCAAAGCTCATGCAGAGACTAAATCTGGGAGGAAGATCAAAATCCTCCACACAGACAATGGGGTGGGAATATGTGAACCAATATGTCCAACCTATTTTTTTATAGGTTGGTATGTAGTTGCATCATAGGGTACCTTATAGCATAATGGAAAGAGTCAACTGGATGGAGTCCATCTTTTCTACTGGAGAAAAGGTATCATCATACACTTTTCCAATTTCCTTGTACCTTTTCTCCAGTAGAAAAGATGGACTCCATCCAGTTGACTCTTTCCAGTTGAGGTCCTTGTTGTTTATACCCCATGAAGACTTTACACCCTAGAAGAATGTACACTCATCCACGCGGGGGAGTGCAGGGGAGGTTACCCAAAGGAAAAATGTACACTCATCCATCCCGAAAGAAAAATTGCCTTGTAAATGTATATTGTAATTTCATTGTAACTTTGGACCGTTCATTATAAGGTCCCAGATCTAACAGTAGAAGTCCCAGATCTAACAGTAGAAGTTATGTTAGGGTTTTTTTCCCTAGAAGGAAACTCTCTTTTATGAGGGAAATGTATTGAAACTATGTATTATAGCGAATATTATATTCTGAGAGAGGAAACTGTGAGAGAAAGAAGAGGAAGTTATAACGGGTTTGTTGTAGGTTGTATCCCTTCATTTGCTAGATAATAATAAAGGAAGGACCTGGAAATTTCTCTGGTGGACGTAGACCACACTGGGTGAACCACATGTATATGTGTCTCTATTGTATTGTGTATCTTCTGTGTTTTATTTCCGCATTTATTTTATTTTATTTCTCTGTGATCCTCTTTTTCCAACAACCACTATTAGAGCGAAAGGTAACTCGCAGGAAAAGAGGGTTTCTGGTTCGAGTGGGAGCAATGGTGGAATATGGAAAGTTTAAGATCGAGAAATTTAACGGCCAAAACTACCAGTTATGGAAGATGTAGATGGAATACTATTTATATCTGTTATAGAGAAATCTTGTTGTAGACAAGTGGATTCTCTCTTGGACTCCAGACTCAGGCCAAGACAAAAAAGTGCTATTATGGACACTGAATTTCATTTTCATGAAGTTAAACTATCAAAGAATAAGAAGGAAGAAAAGTAAATACCTTTTTACCGACGTTTGTCCTTGCTCGATCCAGGATGATCTTAATCTCCAAGTCCTTCAGAAGTTCCTATCATATAACAAGCAACAACAACGAGACATACTTCCTATTCTACCAATGATTAGCTTCATAATGGATCTATAAAAGAAACAAGTTCATGAAACGTACACAAACATTAAAGGAAACTAGCCAAGCATAGGTTTATATTGATGAAAACAAAGTGAAATGCTTACAGTCATAGATATAAGTGCAACAACTTCACCAAGCTCTCTTTGTCTAGACCCTTGCTCAAATAATCCACACACAGAATGCTGATGCTTCAATGATATCTCCCTTATGAGATCATAAGTTAGATGCTTTACAACGTCTCCATCCCCCTTTTACCATGAGAAGGCCTAACCACTTGAGAGATCTTTGGGATAAGTTGAGGATTCTTCTCCTTCAGTTGTGGATCTTCCCTAGGATCATGGCTTGACCTCAGATTTGAATCCAACTACCTTCAGATGTTGAGGGGATTCTTCCCTGATTTCTCTCAACAAACCAAAATTCGTTTAGAAAGGGCAGCGCTCCCTCTGAATGGGGCACAGAGCATTATAACACTCCCCCAAAAGAGGGAACAGAGCGCCAACACTCCTTGATAGTGTATAGGGGAGCAATGCCTTCCCAAAATGATATTTGAGTGGGTTTCTCAGTGGCAAAAGACTTGTATTCTTTGTTAAATCATTTCTCCTCTTCAAAACCAGTCTTTTGATGTGTTATAAGTGTCCTTATGATGTCATTATAGGAAAGATGATAGTATTCTTTTTGCGACACTTGCGGCCAAAATGAAACACTTGCGACATTGGTAATGATGACACTAGGCCATCATCATAATGAGTAATTTTGATGTGTAACAGATTGCGCCCCAAAGTGCGAAGTTAGAAGACGGGAACTAATGACTGAAGTACTTTGTAGACCTCTTTAAGAAAGGGTACGGACTCAAAGAACCTGATAGAAGTTGCACACAACCATCAAACAAATATTAAGACATGTTTCAAACCCAAGGCAGGCATACCTATGATTGAGTGATAAAGACTATCAAGGTGTGGCCGCCATAAAATACATTGTGGATCCATAATCATATTAACGAAAGATATAGCCACTAAAGATACAATGTGGATCTATACTTTCACAACTTGAACTGAATGTAGCCACGAAGAATACACAGTGGATCTACGAGATGTCAAGACATAGCCACGACCAATACAAAGTGGATCTATGTAGCAGTATAGGTGTCAATGTTCAGAAGAAACTTCATCACAACTTCGGTAAAGTTCATATAAGAGTGACGAATCAACCCAGGGTATCCTTACCGATCCCAATGTAGTACGAATATAACCATGCAAATAGATGTCATGATGTCAAACATGGAAGAAACCACTTGATTATTGGTCAATGAGGTGAGCTTTTAACAAGCGCGAGGGAGATCACCATTGATGTCTATGATTCCCAAGGTACTCTAGTATATTCCAATGAACGTGAATAGATGAGCTGAAGTCGAACATCCATGGAATCATTCGATCATAGGTTAATGATGTAAACCCACTGTCGGATGCGAGGAGGCCTGCCATTGAGGCATGCAGGTCCCAAAGCACTAACTGGTTTCTAAGTCTAGTTCCCAGATAATGTGTTGAAGTCAACAAGAAAAAGCTCGTCGAAGGAGGGCCTTGATGTATCCCCCATCAACGACACGAAATAGACACAGAGATGTAATTGGTGGATCAAAAGAACATGGAATGACACGAGTATTGAAACAAGGATTTGTGATGGTTGACTCATGAGGCATATACTTCCCTTGAACATTGTGGAATGACAACAGAAACTTGACATGGACCAAAACTTGATGACGCTATGGATATAGTGACTTTCGTCGGGTGACCCCAAGGAGTAAGGAAACTCAGAGGATTGGTTCAATGCAGAGGTTCAGTGGATTAAAATGCATGCAAAGACGAAGTGTCATGTTCAAGGGCGACTGTAAGAATTATTGGTAATGTTCTTAAAAACTTCTTGACTTTCTTCCTTTAATTTCCCCCCCATCCAGATAAATGAGTACCTCTTTTTGATTTAAATGAGCTCGACGAGGGTAACACATGCTTGATATGACTCACCTTCGGTAAGTCCCTCTTCCTTTTTAACGAACTAGAAGAAGTAAGGGTTTGGTCCCATGTGGGCCCTTCAATGTATGATTGTTTAACGAGTCTAGAGAAGGTAAACTCGGTGATTTTTCATTTTTAGAGAGTCTGAAAATGACGTAAAGAAGACTCTAGCGTTGTTATTTTTCGTAATGTTAGTCTCGCGAGGCCGAAAAAGAGATAAATTATCACTCAAAAGATGCCCTTTCAAAAATTTTAACGAGTGGGAAAGGAAGCAAGATCACTCGGCAATCTTTTCACGTTTAGAGAGTCTGAAAAGAGCTTAAAGACGACTCCAAGGGGTTCCTTTTTTGTGTATCCATGTGGGTCCAAAAAAGAGATAAAAGTTTACCCGACACATTCTTATGTTTTTGAGCTTGAGAACGAACTAAGACTATGCTCGTGAATGTGACAAGACAAAAAAAGCGAACAAAACTGCTATGAAACCTGCCAATAATATCAAAACTGCATTCCAGGGGATTAATAAGGCATCCAAAATATTTTTAAAACCCAAAAATAACTATACCTTAAGCAAAAATGAAATTTTATAAATAGTAATATAGGAAAAATGTCAATTACCATTTCATTTGTGCAAAGATTTGTAGCAGTGGAGAATTTGTGCTTTGGAGGTGAATATTGCATTGTTCAGTGTCGAAGCTATGGTCAACCATTTTCCTCGCCATTTGGACCAGGTCAGTTCTCTTCTTCCCTTCTTTCATTTGTATTTCTCAAATTTCATTCTTAAGCAATGATTAGGTGCAAAAAAAATGATGCCCTGAGTTGTCTCAAGCACCCACAAAGGCTCGACAACCTCTAGATTTAGTGGGGAAGTGTTGCCTATTTGTTAAGGCACCCCTACAAGCCGATGAAATGCATGCCAACATACTAATGTCATGGTAGATAGGGCGCTGCCCAAAAACGCAATAAAAATTGCCCAAAATTTGCCCACGCTTCCTCAAATCGTGAATGGTGGGCGTCTTAATTTCAAAGCGTCCTGGTGGCTATTGTGGGGCTGCGTGGGTGCACTAATGTGCATATGAAAGGGAGATTGGCCTCATAGACAAAGAAAA
Source organism: Picea mariana (assembly GCA_032191745.1). Classification (NCBI taxonomy): domain Eukaryota; kingdom Viridiplantae; phylum Streptophyta; class Pinopsida; order Pinales; family Pinaceae; genus Picea; species Picea mariana. The sequence continues at coordinate 8,900 of JASDQU010273891.1, forward strand.
CAATGTTTTTCAAATTTTTTAAATTGCCCAAAAATTGTCGAAAACATGATTAATGATCTTTGGTTGTTGATGATTGCAGGTAACTTCGGCAACAATCATGATCGAGTGGAAAGAAAGAGAGCATGAACTTGATGATGTGGCCGCTTTGAAAAGTCCCTGAACACGGGCTGCATTGAGAAATTGCGGTCTCCTCAAGTTCTTCAAAATGGAAAAATTGAAGAAAGAGATTCTTCTTCTCGAATATATGATCGGATTATGGAACATCATGGAACAATGGTTCCAAATTGGAATGCAAATTCTCACCATCAAGTTGGAAGATGTATACTTCCTGACTGACCTCTCGAAAAGAGGGGCTCCCATAGTTTTATCCAGAGAGAGGGTACTTCTGGCGCCTATAGAAGAGTACCTAGCTAACCATTGTGTCCCAGGAGCGAGACTAGTGGGAAGTAGAATCGCAATCAAAGATATTAGGGATCTACCTCTTTGGTCCATTTTTTTTTCCATTACAAGTATAGCAGGAAGTACCAGCATGCATCTAGCTTCAATATCATGGGTGGCCTATGGTTTGCAATGTCTAGAGCCAACATTGTTTAACTGGAGTGTAGGGTTCCTTCAAAATGTGAAGGAGCAGATTACGAGATGCAGAGAAGGGCAAGAAAAACAGTTCGGATATGGTTCATTCCTGGTTTCGTTCTTCTTAGAACACATTCCTCAGATGCAACTTTAGATAGCATTGGTAGTACAACCAGTGGGAGAACCATGTATGGAGCGATGGACTAGTCTATCTCTGAGGCTATTAGCAGAGTCAGAGTTCAAGTTCACTGATGATTTCTTCACTTGGCTGAGACGCCAATTTCTCTGGATAGAAGACTTCCCGTATGCTGAAGTGGATTTTCAAGGAAGTATGGACTTGGTTCTGCTGGAAGGAGAGGATTGGGATGCATTAGGTAAGAAATCAAAAATATCTTGTCAAGTGTTTTTTTTTATTTTTAAAATTTATATTATTTTTTGTGGGTACGTAGATGAGTTTCTAACGGATGTATTGTTTCATCATGTAGACAAGGGAGTAGTACGTTCGGTGGAGATACCAGTACCGAGATGTTGTGGGGATGCTTAGATTGTAGTAGATATAGGGGTAGCAGTAGGATGTCCTCGGGAGGTTGAAAGAAATCTTTAGGGCCTCACGATGGGTATCCCCCCTCTAAGGAGGCAGGAGGTGCCCCTACATCTAGAGAGACACACTGTGGGAGTGTTCGAGAGTGTTAACTCTTTACTGAGGCGAGTAGCCCACGCAGTGATATGCTACTTGCAACACAATGGAGTGCAGGGATATTAGAGTCTCCATGATGATTGTATAACCTGTCTGATGATGTTATATGGGTGTGAAGACCCAAAATTTTTCCCTTCTAAGTACGTTTTGATGTAATCAAACATTTTTAGTCACGTCGTATATATATACATTTCCGAGGTTTTGCAGTGCCAAATTATTTGCAAATAATGATGTCTTTTATGTGATGTGTTTTAATTTACATGATGATATGTGATGTGATTTATTTCCTTTATGAAAATTTATCTATGTGTGAGATACCTACCCATGATGTAATTAGATAACGAATCTGAAATGGTATTGAACTCTCTTTGTATGTGTCTGTATTCAATAAAATCAAACATTTGTTCAAGACAACGAACTCGTAAGTGGAGACGTAGTAAGATAGGATTGTGAATCGCGTAGATTCGATTAAGTTGACAGACCAAGAGTTGGGATTCTAGGTTGACGATCATGCGAGAAACCCCTAGGGAGGAGGCTTCGGTTAAAAGTTCGATGACAACATGATATTCTGCCATGTTGTTAGTTGTTGATCCTAAGAAAATACCTACGGAACTCACTAACTCGTCAGAGTGGTAAATGACCCAAGCTGCAGAAGCAACGTTCTTGGTGTGTCGACTAGTGCCATCTGCAAACCCAACGAAAATAGGAAAGGAAGATGTCAACTGCGCATGAAAACACAAGACACAGTATAAGTGGCTAAGTCAAAAACTCGAGCACGCAAAAGAGAAAAACACACCAAACTAAAAATACAATAGCGTACAAAGCAAACATGCTAGGTGATTTAAGCATAGTACTTTTTAAGTTAAAGCCCGTTCTGGGGCTCTCCCAGGGAGATTCCGTCATAGTCGACTAACTCGTAGGCACCTCTGTGTAAAATACATTTCACAATGTAAGGACCATGCCATAGAGGTTCTAACTTGCCTGTCCCTAACTTTTCATGAGCTTGGTCATAGACGAGGACTAGGTCTCCTTTTGCAAAATTCCGAGGGTGGACGGATTTGTCGTATTGATTCTTGATCCATTTTCGATACGTCTCATTAACAAGAGAAGCATCACAACGTGTTTCATCCAGCCTGGTCAAATGTAAGAAATGTTATTCTTCAGCAAAAATGTGGGGCAGGATTTCTACTTTAAGTTTCAGTGATGGAATCTCGCACTCGATTGGTAAAACAACTTCGATGCCATACACTAACTGGAAAGGATTGAATCCAGTAGTGGTTTTCACTAAGGTATAATAAGCTCAGAGAGTGGAGAAAAGTTGTAGATGCTAGGATGTCTTGTTTTCCCCTACCATACGTTGAATCATGGCTTTTAGGACCTTGTTGATAGCCTCAACTTCTCCATTTTCCTGAGGATAGTATGAGGATGAGTTCTCATGATGAAGACCTAGCTTGGCATGCAACTTACTCATCATCTGGTTCTGAAAGTGTAAACCATGATCAGTGAAAATGGATTGTGGGACACCAAAGTGAGTGATGATGTGATTGAAAAAGAAAAGAGTTGCAATACGACCATCATTTAGAAAGGTAGGCATAGCCTCAACCCATTTTGCAAAGTAATCGACGATGATGATTATATAATCGTGCAACCCGGCTGAGGTAGGCTTACACTGCATGAAATCAATACCTCATTTGGAAAAGGGGTCGATGGCAATGATGGGATGCAGTGGAGCAGGGTCAGTTCGTGCCTTTTTGTTAAAAACTTGGCAGGGTGGGCATTTTTTGACTACCTCAATACAATCTTTGAAAATCCAGGGCCAAAAGTAGCCGCCACGTAAACATTTTTGAGTTGTATCCATCCCAGAAAGGTGACCGCCACACACTCCAAGGTGACAGTCATTCAGAACGTGTTCAACCTCTTCATGAGTCAAACATCGTCGGAGGATATTATCAATACCATGGTGATACAATGTGTCGTCGATGATAAGGCAACAACGAGAATGGTGATGAATACATTGACGCTCTTCTTGAGAAATATCAGGCTAAAAACGTTGGGTTTGGAGATAAAGGAGGATATCTCCATAACAAGGATCAAATGTGTTTATGAGGAACAGAGTTTCATCAGGGAGAGAATCTCGGGGCTTAGTATCTTCATCGGCATGGGGAAAGTCGCAGATAAGCTCCCCAAACACCAAGTATTTTTTGGCTTTGGACTTAGCAAGTTCAAGATCAAATTCCTGAAGGATGATGATCCATTTAGAGTATTTGCCCCCAAGAACTTGACGTGTCAAAATATGGTACATGGAGTTTGAGTCCACAATAACTATGGTGGTGCGTAGCAAAATGTAGTGGTGAAATCTCTGGACAGCGATGACGACTGCCAGAGCCAACTTCTCAATATGCGAATACCAGAGTTTGGGTCTAGATAGACTTTTGCTCATATAATATATCACATGTTCTTCATTGTTGGGGTCCTCTTGAACCAACACCATTGCAATACTGGTAGTAGAGGCAGCTAAGAAAAGTATATAGTCCTTTGTATAATCCGGAAGGATGCAACAAAGGTGTGTTGGTCAATGCATGCTTAATAGAATCAAAATATCATTGAGCAGTTTCATCCCAGATGCAATGGGTGTCTTTCTACAAAAATCGCATGAATCCTTTAGTAATATCAGCATCATTACAAATGAAATGGCAAAGAAAGTTTGCTTTCCCTTGCAAACTTTGGAGCTGGGTCAAATTACTAGATGGGGGTAAAGCCAGAATAGATTTAATCTTTAAGGGATCCACCTGAATCCTGTCCTTAGAGACAATGAAACCAAGGAGTCGATCGGATTCGACAGCAAACATACACTTATGTGGGTTCAAACAAATATGGTAGAACCGACATTGAAGAAAAATAGCCCGTAGATGACCAATATGGTTTGATCGACTGGATGAATGGGCAGGTAAGTCGTCGAGGTAAGGTTCTGCAATATGATTGATATCGTGGAAAGTGTAAGGCATGGCCCGCTGGAAAGTATAGTTTACGATAAGTGAAAGTTCCCCACGGGCAGATGAAGGTTGTCTTATGCTGATCAGTAGATAAAATATCAATTTGGTTGTACCCTGAGAAACCATCCATGAAAGAGAAAATTACGCTACCAGCGCAATCATCAATAATCTAGTCGATGAAGGGTATAGGGTAATTGTCCTTCGGACTAGCCTTATTGATATCCCTATAGTCAAAATAGACATGAATGGTCCCTTGGTTTTTAGTGACCGGAACAAGGTTAGAAACCCATTCTGTCAAGGGGACAGGATAGATAAAGCCATATTTCAAAAGTTTCTCAACTTCTACCTTTATAGCCACGATTTTCTTGGGATGAACCGAGCAGAGTTTCTGTCGAACAAGTTTAACACCGGGGTAAGTTTTGATTTCATGCACAACAATCGACAGGTCGATCCATGGCATTTCCTCGTAGCTCCAAGTGAAGACATCACAAAATTCCTTGAATAAGGCGGTATCAGAGACCACCTCCTTGGGCGTGCAATTAGCACCAAGATTAACGTTTTCCACAACACCTTATTTGATCGAAATATCAATAATGACCGTGGTAGAAATTTTTCCTAAATTCCCCTCTGAAATGGTATCCTAGGTAAGTATAGGAGATTGTGGAGAATCGACAACATCGAGAGGAAAGATAGAGTGTATATATTCCTAGATTTCTTCGAGAGGTGGAAGAAAAGAAGAGTAATGGTGGTTATCATCCCAAGGCACGTTGTCAATACCAAGCATTTCCATGATTGATTCATCAGAAGGAAAAATTTGGGAAATGTAGTTGAAAACATAAGACAAGGGATTCAACCAAGATGGCATCGAGTAGGTATCGGGCGCTAAGAGATATTGATCATCCAGGGAGGGAGAAGCAGATTGGATAGCAACGTATGAGGTTTCAGCTGGACTAAGTGGCATGGGGTCACCTAATGCATTGAATTCCAATGGACTAGGTACGATCCAAGGGTCAGATGACTCCAAGGATTGGTAAACCGTAGTCGAAATCATATTGACGGTGGTAATATGATACGTGGTAAGTGGTGTAGAGAAAGTACCCATAAGGCTAGAATATTTCAGTAATCCAACACCAACGCTTTCATACGTAACATTTTGATCTCCCAGGAAAGGAATATTGTTGGTAGTGGGAGCGCGAGCATCAGGTGTGCAGAAGTCTAGTTGATCGATAGTGACAATTTTTCCTTGATGAGGAAATTGGACACATAGAAACACCGATGAAGCAACGACAGTCATAGAGTAAAACCAACTTCTTCCGAGTAACAGGTTGTAATCAAGGGGATCATCAACCACCTCGACGTCAACTATGACGGTTTTTCTGCTCAACTGAACAGCTAAGGGATGTAAAAGTCCATGAGGATGAAAACCTTGCCCATCGAATGCACATAACATCATAGGGGATTTGTTAAGTGCAGGTGATTTCAATATTTTCCAACAAGCCAAAGACGTGACACAAGTAGAGGCTCCTTCATCCAAGATAGTTCGGTGGATTTGTTGATTGTGAACAACAACATCGATTTGAAAAGCTAGTTGGTGGGAGAGTCGAGACATATAATTATCCAGGTTAAACATGATGTTGTTGGACGACTCGGGATCAAAAGAGCCAATAGAATCTAAGAGCATTCTACGTTGACTTGGACAGTATTATAGAACTTCTAACGAAGACATAACACACGGTACTTGAGCCAAATCTTCAACAATGTTGTAGTTTTGGGCGGCACATGAACTAGGATTAAAAGTGGATTTCTGGATAGTGCTCTTGGGCGGGCATAATATAGAGTCGAACGAAGGTTTCTCGATCTAAAGTGATGATCCGGATTTTATGAGCAGAACGAAATGAATACAGATTATTAATAGGTGCTTAACAAGAAAATAACAGAGATACAGTAAAACTGGTTTTCTATTAAATAACGAAATA
>JASDQU010273892.1:0-15138 GCA_032191745.1 Picea mariana
TCGCTTGGTCCTTACAAGAGTTTGATTTACCTAATTAGCTAGATGTCATTGGTACAACCTTGCGGAATTCAAAAGCCCTAGGAAGCTAGCATGTGGACATGTGGGTCCGTTACTATCCTTTAACTCCCTATGTGTGAGGTAATCTAGAAAAAGCATGAAACTATCCTAGATTGAATATGTGGGCATGTATGGGCCCGTTACAAACCTTTAAACTCTCCTAGTGTTTTGATCTAAGAAAGCGAAATTCTAAACACTATCCTATCTTTGTGACATGTGGGCATGTATGGGCCCGTTAAAAATTTAAGATATGTTTGAAAAATGAAACTAAGAGGGGTCCCAAAAGGTCCTTTGTCCTCTCCTAAAGGTTTTGAAATTTTGTTTAAGGGAGATGAGATTGTTTTCACAATCTTTTTCTGATTCTCAATATCGCTTGAAGGCGCGAGAGAAGAGCATACTCAAGGATTGTTACTTCAATTTCTAGTCCCAAATGTGAGTTAGATGTGATTAAATATGATTGTCCACTTATGTTTGTAAATCAAAACTAGCCATCCATGTGGCAAAAAGCAAAGAAGGGAAATTGATTTTTATCCTCCTAAGTGCCTATGTTTGTTTGACTAACCCCTTTATATTATGAGGGGACTAAGTGAAATGTGGCTTTACAGCATTTTTGACAACATATTTAAGAAGGCAGATGGCCTTTCCCACATCCAAAGAACTTACAATGAAGAATTTTAATCAAATGCGCAGCCCCTAGTGCAGACAGAGGCGCACAGAGCGCAGGCGCGCGAGTAGAGTTGAGACAGAAAGCACATGCGTGCAGAGAAAGGTTGTTACGAAAGCGCATGCACGCATGATGCACGTCTGTGGGGTGGAATACCTGTGCACTTGTGAAAAACAGCCGAGAAAGAAAATCCGGATGGATTTCTCTCAATTCTCCTTTGAATTGACTGGTTAGCAGGTTGGCAGAGGCCGGTTTGTGCACCTGCAAGTTAAACAAACTAAAAGGAAAGAAAAATAAACCCAAATGAGGGAGGAATTGATACCTTCTCCCCAGTATGGTCGCCAATCTGTTTGCACCCTCTTCGTCACCTTGGTGAGAATATAAGGGGTTCTTACCCTTCAACCTTGCCTCCTAGGTGCGGTTTTTATTACCCATCAAACAACATAAAAAAGACTCATTTTCTACCCTTCAACCTTGCCTCCTATGTGTGGTTTTTATTACCCATAGGTGTGCACACATGCGCGCCTTCTCACTACACAGGCGCGCACATATGCACGCCTGTCCACTGCACAGGTGCACATCGATGCACACATGTTTTCCTCACAGGCGCACTCGTAAGCATGCCTGTTCACCATACAGGCACGCTCCAGTGTGCACCTTTCAAACCCACAGGCGCGCTCTGGTGCGGGCCTGTTCACCTCACAGGCGCGCCCCTCGGGCACGCCTTAAATTCCCCCTACCGCGCACCCATGTGCGTATGTTTGGTTTACAGGCGCACACGTATGCGTGCTTTTCACCGCATCGCCCGTGCATGTGGGCCCCACACCCCCTAAAAAACCCCTAACTACCCATGTACGGCCCTCCGTACAAACCCTGCCCAAAAATTGAAAACCTATTTCTATGCAGGATGATCAGACCACCAACCTGATACTCGCAGAACGACGATCGGATGCCTCGTCCTCCCCGAATCTCCAAATCTCCTCTGAAATCTGCTCATCCAGTCACTGTTGCAGTAGGTACAAATGAGGTGGCAATGTGGTCCCTCCAGCTATATATAGGACTTTTACGAAACTTCCACTCACCATTCCGGGAGCCCAAGGTGTCCATTTTTCAAACCGTCTTCAGCCACGGGATCAGCATCCCGCCACCTACATCATAGCTATCCCTTGGTCTCTTTTCATCCCGAGCCTTCCATATCATGGTTAGGTATGCACGTGCATTGTCACATTTGTCCAATACATGCTCTTATCTTTGATTCTCTTCAAATATAGTTCACTTTGGGTATTTGGTTGTTCTGTGCGCAGGTACTGGCTCGTCATTTCATCAACATTCTTCCTTCAGGTATATACTCAACACTAGCATGTAGTTTTTCCTGCTATATCGCACTTGCATTTCCATTCATACCCTCTGATGTTCACCTCTAGGATCTCCATTCCCAGCTCTGTAGTACCCACGCCTCCATTTGCATCATCGATACTGTTACCCGATAGCATTCTCACCCACATGAGTTGTCCCATTCATAGCACCCTTTTGGAAATTTTTGACACTCATACTGTTCTTCATTACCCGTTAGGGATGGGAGTCCCAATAGTCTTTCATCATGTCGTGAATCAGCCACATACTTATTCTCCTCATTTTGCTAGCTTCCCATATGGACTCCCAGATCATCTCTTTATGGTTCTATTCTTTTTACCTGCACCTCCGCGGAATCATGAACCCTCCATTTCATCCACCATTAGTTTGCCCATCTGCGAACCTATCTTCATTTCACCTACTTCATACAGAAACTCACCAATGGGGCCCCCACCCTTCATCAGTTTTCCGAGAAAATTCTGCCCACCCTGGGGCACTCATTTCACACTGGGGCACCCGTTTCTGTATTTGTACATTTCTCCCCAAAATTATTCATTATTTATTGTACAAACGCCTTTATTTCCAGTCATTACATTTTCTTTTGTCGTTACCATTGGCGACTTGCTTTCTTTTGGCCACACGCAACCCATGTCACCCTTGGTTGGAGCATTACTTATCATCTACTCGTGCAGGCATCGTCCATATCTTCAGAGTACTACCCAGGTCACTTACCTCTACCCTCTGAATTTGTTCACCTTTTCCCACCTCTGGCACAACTTATCACTGGTCTTGTTGTCCCCCTGAAACTCGACCTTGTTACGCGGTTGCGGCCACTTTTTATCTCATACATCCTCCAACCAAGGGCAGTCTTGAGTCTTCCCACTTCTTGACTTCGTCCATGTACCTCTTCCACTTCCTCACCTTAGTAGATTCCCCGAAGCCCTTTGCTTCTGGGAGTCATGTCCCCCTTTTGTCAACATCAGCACAATTTTCCGGAAGGGCGACAGTATCTTGATTCTCATTTTCCATTCAATGAGAGATCTCGGACGACACAGGAGGAAACACCATTGCTCCCTGCTATCATTGGCCCCCATAACATTCGACGCCAACACTTTCTCATGTTATGGTGGGTCTTACTTTGTGACTATTGCAGTTATTCTTTCTCATTTTCCGAAGACCTCTGAACCTGGTAAGGCCATCAATGCCTGCATCATCGCTGTTGCTTATTACCGCGATCATTGCCTACTATTCAGAGTATGTTCCTTTGCAGAATTGTCTTCTGCCTTTATCATCATCACCCCTGAGGGCGCTGCAGTTGTCTACACCAACACTTTAGTCATCTTTTTTCAGAGTTACATAACACGAGCATGGGGCATGCCCGCCTCATTTGTACACAGTTTTCTATTTTTTGCACCCTCAGAAGGACAGGTCCTATCGGTTCCTTTTTTCTCCAACGGATCGCTATGAACGGTCCCACTATTGCTCTCCCTTACAACAACATTCTCAGTAGAAGAAACATTGATGGATTTCGGCTATACGTCTGCTCCTACCCTCATCCATCAGGGGGCATCTGTTATCACTGAAATTTTGTCCACACATGGCGACAAGAACTCAGCATCGTCAAACAGTAATGAAGTCATTCATGGCACTGAATTAATTTCACAGCATTCCAGAAAGGTCAAAAACTATACAAAGTAACCAAAAATTGAAGAGTGCTTTACAGAAGTTGGGTGCGCGCGCATATGCGTGGAACAGAAATGTACCATGTGCGCACAATGCGCAGTTGTTGGCGCAAAAACCCGTGGACCTGCTAAACGGCACATTTATTGAATTGTTCGGCCTCCCAACCACTTATGGATCAGCTCCCAAGTCGATTTGACCCTCAAATCTGAGCTGAATCCGCATGGTAGGCTGTTCAAATACCTAATAAAGCCCTAAAGAGCCTCTCTTCACACTACAAAAGGAGTTACATAATCACCCAATGTAATGCTATAAAAAGCCATGAAGAAACCTCATTTTCTCAAGGAATTTCATGTAATGTTATGCTGCCTAGATTGTTTTAAGGACTCACTCCTTGACAATAACACATTGGCACCATTTCATTGAGCCATCCACCTCTCCATTGAGTGGATGTGCTAGGAGTTCTTTCATCACCATCTTTATTTTTCTTATAGTAAGGAGAGCAAGTTTGTGAGGGCCCAAGAGCCTTCCTTTGGAGGAAGAAGGGACTCATAGTCCCCTTTCTTCATTGTGCTTTGATTTCATCAATAGATCAGCCTAAAAACATTGGTGAAATTGGTCTTTTTGTGTTTGTTATTTCTTTATCCATATGCTTATGATTTTAGTTTGTATTAGTTTAATTCTTGCTTATAGTTTTGTTGTTCTTTATCTAACTCTTTCCTCTACAGTTGTCATGCTCAGCAAGACCCAATTGGGCATGTAAGCACCCCTTATTTGCTCACCAAGGTGACGAAGAGGATGCAAACAATGGGGACCTGGAAGAAGAAATCTACATGAAACAACATGAAGGATTTGCAGTAAATGGAAAGAAATAACTAATGCACAAATTGAAAAGATCCCTTTATGGTCTAAATCAATCACCAAGGATGTGGTACCTGAAGTTTGACACACACAAACTTAGTTTGATATTTGTGAGAATCAAGGTTGAATTTTATATATTCCAAGGAAGAAGATGATCATTTCGTATATGTAGCTTTGTATTTCGATGACATGCTTCTGGTCGGAAACAACATGGATTCAATAAAGGAGGTGAAAAAGAAGCTATCCTTCAAGTTTGACATGAAGGATCTCAATGCAAGGAAATTCATTCTAGGAATGGATATCGAGAGAGATCGAGTAGTTAGAAAGATTTGGTTGAACTGAAGGAAGTATATTGAAATAGTCTTGAAGAATTTCAACATGTAGGATTGAAAACCAGTAAAGGTACCAATCCATGTGGGAGAAAAACTAACTACTAAACAATTTCCAAAGACACGAGAAGAAATAGACATGGAAAATGTTCCCTACGTTAGTGTTGTTGGTAGTAGACATGGAAAATGTTCCCTACGTTAGTGTTGTTGGTAGTCTAATGTATGCAATGGAATGCACTCGACTAGATTTTTCTCATGCAGTGGGAGTGTTGAGAAGATACATGTCAACACCTGAGAAATAGCACTGGACAACTGTCAAGAGAGTGTTGAGGTATTTGCATGGAACAAAAGATTATGCTATATGGTGCCAAGGGAAGCTTGAAGCTGACAGTGAAGTAAATGTACATGGCTTTGTCGACGTTGACTGGGTTGGAGATTTGGATCTATAAAGTTCAACCAATGTGATATAGGTGGATACTGATGGCCACCCACATGTTCCACTAATTCAAAGTTCCACATCTTGTCTCTTTTTCTATGGTTTTTTAGGTCCCAAACTTCCGAGGTTGTTTTGAGGCCCTAAATGATGTTTTTTTTGGATCAATGGTGCCTAAAATGTAGCCAAATGCAAATGTTGGGCTGAATGGAATGTGTTATCATCAACTAGACCTTTCTAACAAGGTACCAAGCGCCCCAAACGAAGATCGTATGAAAAAATTGTGCCCACGGAAAGTTGACATATCAACTAACCACATTGGGGCCCACATACCTTTTGGCACTTCATCTTCTAGATTTAGGTTTTTGGATATTTATGGTTTTATCATTGGTGATTTATGTTAAAAATTCCTTTTTGGTCTCTTTCTAATCAGCTTCTTTCGAATGAGTGTAGTTGTCTCACCTCTATCTTTAGAAATAAGATACCACCATTCTAGCTAGCTTGTGAGCTTTGAACTTTACAGTCTTTTGTATTTCAGACAATTATTAATAGAATATGAGTTTAATTGTATTACTATGTTTCTTGCAATATCTTTGTGTGTTTATTTGTTACATCTATGTCTTCATTTTATTCCCAACATAATCTGGATCAGTGGTATCAGAGCAGTCTACTCATCATTTCTTAGTGCATGTCTCTGACGAGTTCAAGGTATAGAGAGTTGGGTCTCGAAATAATTTCTCTTAAGGAGAAGCACTCTCACCAACCCAATCGACCTCCCATAGTAGAAGAAAAGAGAGACAAAGGAGTAAGAGATCCTATCAAATTGTTGCTCGAGGAAGCCCTCATGCAACGGGGGAATGAGATGATGGATAATTCTTCCCAGATCCTTCTAATATTGACAACAACGACAATGACACCTTCAACCAACAATCACTTCGGAGGTGTGACACCCTTCAAGGTGCAATTTAAAATTGATATTCCTTTATTTTAAGTCCAAATAGACACCAATTCTTTGGAAAAATGGTTAAGACTTCTAGAGGGTTATTTTTCTATCCAAATTTTTTCCAACAATGAAAAAGTCACCTTTGTGTTCCTTAAAGCTCTTCCCCATGTTAGATATAGGTGGGAAATGTAATGTCCCCATTACTAGCAACTCAAAAAAAATTCTTTGATACCACCTCGTTGCATTCGCGGTCTCAAGCTGGGAATTACTACACCAGAATTCAAGCTCTCTGATACCATTTAATTAATAAGAATGCCTTGCATTTGCAACAAAATGCAGAGCTAACAACATACATAATACATGCATAATTTAACAATTACAAAAACATAATTAAATATATATTACACGTAGTACATCATCTAATTACACACAAGAATACTCATATTTTGTGAAAACACCAACTGTGTGCAAACCCTCCACGTTACTCCCAGCTGATGAGCCTTATTATTGTACATTCTATGATCATCTTTGACATATTTTTCCACCACAAAATGACTTAATGTTTTCTTTTGACCATATTTAATAGTCAGTCATGGGTATTTTGTATGTTGCTTAATGAATGTATGATTGAGGTGGATTTTTATGTATAATATACCTTTTATCACTAATGTTTTTTGGAAAAATACATGTGTTCCACCAACCAAGTAGAACTGTAGGAGTCAAGGGTGTCAACCTCCTAGAAACAGGGGATTTTTTCCCCTCGAATGAGCTGTCAGCCAAAGATCGAGGGAAATTGTCTACACCTACCTCCAAGAGTGCTCCTTGTGCATTTATGACCACTTCTGATCAATAACAATTCAAAAATATAGATGTAAAGGGTTGAGATCCCTCATTTACTCATCACTCTCCTTCATTTAGTAAGGGAGGTCGAACTCTCTAGTTATATATAAGCCTCTAGTCTAAGAGAGGGGGATAGCGAATTTTTAAAAAAGCATTGTATGGAGATGTTCTGCAAGAATTTTTGTTGAATACTAAGAACTCTGATGTTCCTAATGTATTACTAATATTTATGAAATAAAATGGTTTTGTATTCAGTCCATTAAAGTTTCTTTTAGGTTCTTTGTGCTTCTTGGGTAGGGCCCATCCAAGAGGGATCAAGGACCCTTTTTACTATTTATGTAGTTTTCATGCATATTAGTTGTTGTGTATATAGTGTTTCATTCTCTATTGAAGTTAGATTTAACTTTGCATGATAAATTTCCATTTATGTTAAGATTTCAACTAACTGACCAATTGTAGCAGCATCATATAGAAATGTTCAATAACCTTTTCGAGCACTCATAGGTTCCTCCCAAGGACAAGAACCATAGATTCACTTCATTTATTTTACAGACTAGCTTTGTCAATGCTTTTAAATACTTGCACTACCTTTTCATACTTCATTTTGCTTCCTGTAGGAGTATCCTGTAGAAACTATGCAGATCCTATAGAAATGCATAGTTCCTGTAGAAATATCTTGTAGGTTTCTTTTAGCTTGAAATTTTGACTTAGTTTAATCTTATTTTATTGCAAGCATCAACAAATAATAAAATAACATTTATATTTATAATGATCAAGGGGTTAGATTGCTTTGTTCATGCATTAGTGTAGTTTCATTTCCATTACAGTTTTTCCGTCATAATTTACAACTTTTACTTCTATCATAGTTTTTTTTCATAACTTCAAATTAGATTCATCTTTTTATTCAGTTGAACTTTCCTGATTCAATTATCTTTGATGAAGTAGAATAAGCTATTTTCATGCACTTTAGATTAGTTGTACTTTCAAATTGGAGTGTTTCCTTCAAAGCAATTAGTTCATAATTGATTTCTTTTCATTTGATTTCTTGCACATTTCTAGCCTTTTATCATTTTCAACCCCCTGCTACCGATAATTGCATACCACATATACAATGCATGCACCTCTTAAGTTTGTATGAACCTTGGGTTAACAAGTAAAGTAGGAGACCAAGGGTACAGTAAATAACTATTGTTATTCCTGGGAATTTTTGGCACCGTTATCAGAGAGGTGTTGAAGTTTGCATGTCCTTTTCTTTTTCTTTGTTTTATTTTGTGTGACTTGGAGGAGTAAAAAGTATACCTCGGTCACAAGTCCAACCTCACTATGGATTTTTCTATGTGAGTATTGATATCTCCTTGTCACACTTTCTTTTTTCATTAAAAAGAACATGTTTTCACTTTCTTTTGATTTCATGAATGACTAGACCTAGAGAAAGGAAAGGAAATTTTTTACCAAAACCCCCCACCACAAAAATAGGTCGAAGCAATCCAAATATTGGTCCTGAAACATTAGAAATTTTCATGGAAAGGGAAGCTAGAGAGTTTAAGAATCTTTCAGAAAAGATTCAGTCCTCACCTCATGAAAAGAAATATTTGAGTTCCTTATTCGTGAATCTAATGGAGAAGTCAATATGAATCATATTAATCCTTCTGCTTTACCACATTTTAATGGACTTGTCTCTGAAGATACTTATACTTTATTGTTTGAGGTTGCAGTTATAAACAAGACATATGATTACACCACGGATGAAAAAAAACCTCAAACCTTTTTCTTCTACCTTGAAGGCATTCAGTTCTAGGATGGTTTACAAGTTTGGAGGGAAATAGTATCACAACTTGGGATCAAATGAAAAATACCTTTAATGAAATATAGAGAGAGTATTATAGAGCAAGAGATACAAGGGATGATATTTTCATAATGACACAAGGACCTGATGAATCTCTAGAAGGATTTGAAGAGATATTTCAACTAAGCTACAAAAAAGCTCAAAATTGAACTTTGGACGAAGATTCACTCAAGTTTATCTTACTCGGAGGAGTAAGAGAATATCTTATGGAAAAATTGAATCTCTTGTCCAATGGATATATCTACCAGTTGGACTATGATGATATCAAAAGAATATTCAAGAACCATTCAAAGTCTTCCATAAAGAAAGGTAGAAGCAGTAGAGGTTTGATCTCTCCATCTTCTAACCCAACAACTCAAATAAAGCATGAATTAGGAGGATTAATAGAAGATATGAAGACTGATATTTTACACTCTTTATCTATTCAAATGGATAAAATGTAGATCAAGAAGAAATAGGAGGAAATAGAGAAGGCATTGGTTATCTATTGTCCCAAATGCACTAAAAATCATCTTAGAAGTGATTTTTCTTTATACCTTATATATGTTTGTGGAATTTGTGAGGAAAACCATCCAACTAACAAATGTCCTTCTTTTCCAAGTTTGAAAGCTACATTTCTAGGAACATAAGAGAATGTGGAGTCACTATACTTCATCAATCAAAGGAGGCTTGGAGCACCAAGACCCTTCCAAATAGGTTTGAACTTTAATCCTGCTCGAAATTTTAATGCATATAATTCTCAAATGCCTCCTCAACCATGCTATAACCCATCACCTTGAACTAATCCAAACCCTTGTAAATACCAGGGACCTCCAATTCCTCCTCTATACTAATGTTTTCCTAGCATGCCACAAAGTTAGTGGATTCAACCATCACAAGGATGGAGGCCACAAAATTTCCAACAAACTGCATTTTTACCTCCTCTTCCTCCTCCTCAAAACAATAGTAATCCTAGTGTTCCTCCTAAGCAACCTCAGCTATCTACTCAACCTGCTCCAAATCCTAACAATAAGCAAGTCCAACATGTATACAACAATTATACAACTTATCAAACTTATTCAGTGGAATTAAAAGAGATAAATCTCAGTTCAGGAAAAATCTTGCAACAACAACGAAAGCTCATAGAAAATTAAGAATCTAAGAAAGAAAAAATTGCCTTACCTCAATGAAAAACCCCTCCTTACCCTAAAATATTACAAGAAATTAAAACGTATACATATGAGGAAAAAAACTTTTAGGGGAGCTTAAAAATGTGTGCATAAAGATACATATCTTACAAGCTCTTATGGATGTGTCCATTTTCAATAAGTATATCAAGGAAGAATGTATTAGAAGACCATGGAGAAGAAGGAAAGATAATCCAACCATAAATTTTGTAGGAAAACTAGTTGACCTTATGCTTGGGAAGTTAAGTATACCTAAATACTTGGATCTAGGGATCCCTTTAGTAAGTGTCCATATTAAAAACACCCTGGTACAAAATACTCTTATTGATCTAGGAGTTGAAATAAACATTATTACTAGAGATACCATGATGAAACTCAACCTTCAGGGATTTCTAAGAAACACCCCAACTATCCTGCAACTTGTAGATAGATCCACAGTCAAACCTGAAGGCATGTTGGAAGATATTATAATTTCCATTGACTCATGGGAGTACCCTACTGAATTCCTAGTCCTTCAACCCAAGTCTCGTTCCAATGGATATCCTCTCATTTTTGGAAGGCCTTGGTTGGTCACAACAGATGCATACATTGGTTGTAGAGCAGGAAATATGACCATTATTGATGGCCTTTCCCAAAAAAAAAAAAACTTTATCCCCATGCTCGACCTTTGATAACTAAAAATATGACTATGTGGGTGGAAGAGGAAGAAGACCTAACACAAACAGCTTCATACCCCATTTACATAATTCAAACTTCCTTGGTTTACAGTACAATTGATGAGGACACTTTCCTTGAAAATTTTCTGCAAAATCAATGTCCAGAAGATGTGAAAATAGAAGGGATAAATGATGATAACAGAGTTGAAGTCTCTGCAGAAAATAACACTAAATTATGGATAGATTTGTTTACTGTTGAGATAGAATATCCAACTGTCAAAACCATAGAAATCAGCCCTGCAAAAACACTCAAAATCAACAACAAACTCACTAGTCAGCATGAACAAAAACTGTTAGATGTACTGAAAAGAAATATTGAAGATTTTGCATGAAAGGCATCCATCCTTCTATCTCTTCCCATCACATTTATATCAAAGAGGACTACAAACCTTTTAGGAAACCACAAACAAGGATGAACCCTGCAATGAAAGACATACTTAAACATGAACTCCAAAATTTTCTTCATGATGGATTCATATATCCTATATTAGATAGTGAATGGGTATCCCCTCTAGTTATTGTCCCAAAGAATAATGGGAAATGGAGGATATGTGTGGATGCTTAGTAGTTGAATAAGGCTACTAGAAAAGACCATTTTCCCCTACCTTGTATTGACCAAGTTTTGGATGTCTTAGTCAAGAAGTAATACTTTTCATTTTTGGATGGTTTTAGCGGATACAATCAAACCTAGATCAGCCCTGAGGATTAGGATAAGACCACCTTTGCATGCCCATGGGGTACATTTTCATACAGAGTCTTACCTTTTGGCCTATGTGATTCCCTTCCTACTTTTCAAAGAGAAATTCTCATCGTCTATTCAAAACTCATCCATGATAAAGTTGAGATATATATGGATGACTTTACCCCCTATGGAAATTCATTTGATGAAGCCTTGAACAATCTAGATAAGGTTCTCAAAATATTTAGAGAAATGAATCTATCCCTTAGAAATGAAAATAATGATATGATGATGAATGAAGGGATTGTTT
The DNA here is from genome assembly GCA_032191745.1 of Picea mariana. Lineage (NCBI taxonomy): Eukaryota > Viridiplantae > Streptophyta > Pinopsida > Pinales > Pinaceae > Picea > Picea mariana. The sequence continues at coordinate 11,878 of JASDQU010273892.1, forward strand.
TAGAACATCCCATGTTCTCTAAAGGGATTTAAGTAGACAAAGAAAAGATTAAAATCATCACCTTACTTCCTACCCCTTCGAAACAAAAAGATGTAAGAAGATTTCTTGGACATGTAGGAAATTACAAAAGGTTTATTAAGGATTTCAGTAAAATAGCTTCTCCCATTTTTACCTTACTGACCCAAGATGTGGAATATTGATGGACTTTGAATTGTCAACAAGTTTTTGAAAAAATCAAGGAAAAACTCATAACCTCCCCTTTTTTACAAGGTCCCAATTGGAGTATTCCATTTCACATTCACACTGATGCATCAGACAAGTATATAAGATCAGTCTTAGGACAGGATGAAGACAATAAAACTCATGCAATTTACTTCATAATTAAGAATTTAGCTAGTGCATAACTGAATTTCACTGTTAGAGAAAAACGAAATTTTAGTAGTGGTTCATGCTCTCAATAAATTCAGACATTATGTGATGGGATATAAGTTTTTTGTACATACAAATCATGTTTCCATTAGATACTTGATGAATAAACCTGACATTAATGATAGGATGATTAGATGGGTTTTTTTTTATTACAACATTTTGATCTAACAATTCTTGATAAGCCTAGAAAACATAATGTAGTTGCAGATTTCTTGTCTAGATTGACCATTCCTACTAAAGAAGGCACAATTGATGACCAATTCCCAAATGAGAACCTATTTTCCATATCATTACAAACCCCTTGGTTTGATGATATATATAATTACCTTATAAAAAGAAAGTTTCCTCAACATTTCTCCTACAGGGAGAGATGCAATATTGTCTGGAAAATTTCAACCTACACTTGGGTTGTAGGCTATTTATTCAAATTATGTCTAGATCATATTTTGAGGAGATGCATAAGGGAAGATGAGGTGCTTGATATTTTGCATGCTTTCCACGATGAAAAAAGTGGAGTTCATTATGCAGCCAACGGGACAACTTATAAGATCTTACAAGATGGATATTATTAGCCAACCCTACATAGAGATGCTCAGCAATATACTTCACATTGTGATGAATTCCAAAGAATGGTGAAACCAACAAAAAGAAATGAAATTCCTTTATAGCCCCAAGTATCATTAGAACCATTTTACAAGTGGGGAATGGACTTTATAGGCCCAATTTATCCTCCATCAGGGACATAAGAAGAACATTTTGGTATGCACAGACTATCTGACAAAATGGGTTGAAGTAAATGCCATGAAGGATGCCACGGAATCAAATGTAGCATCATTCCTCCAAGAATGCATACTTTCAAGGTTTGGTTATCCAAGGGAGATATTCCCAGATCAAGGCCCCCAATTTACATCAAGGCTTGTTGAAGAAATTATTAGGGAGCATAAAATCCTTCACAGAAAATCATCACCCTACCATCCTCAAGAAAATGGGGAAGTTGAAGTCACAAACAGAGAGCTAGAAAACATCCTCACTAAAACAGTGAGCAGGAACATGAAATATTGGTCAAAGAAGTTAACTAAAGCAGTCTGGGCATACAACATTACATGGAAAACTACAACAAGAATTACTCCTTTTGAATTAGTTTATGGAAAAAAATACATGCTTCCTATTGAATTTGAATATCATACATTGAGAATAGCATTTGAATTAGACATGAATTTATAGTCAGCGCAAAAAGATATTTTAAGCCAACTGAATGCATTAGATGAGTACAGAATGTAGGCCCTCTTTAATACTGAAGTGGTGTATCAACAAAGAAAGGACTGGCATGACAAGAAGATTAAGTATAGGAAGTTCAAAGAAGAGGATTGGGGTTGGTTATATGACTCAAGGTTTAAGGATTTCAAGGGAAATATGATGACAAAGTGGCTAGGTCCCTACATCATTGAAAGTTGTCATGATAATGGATCAGTGCAGATAAGAACAATTGATGAAGAACGAATATCACTACTAGTGAATGGATTCAGACTAAATACCTACAATAAGCCCCTGATAAAAGAAGAATTCACATAAACAGTGAGGAAATTGAATCTGGATGTTATTGATAGTAGTCGTATTCTCAATCGATCCCCATAATGAAAAAAATAAATAAATAAATAAATAAATATCCTAGATGAAAACCTCTCATAAGCATCTAGGACAGATTTGAGGGTGAAAACCTCCACTAGAGGCAGTCTCAGATCTAAAGAATAAATGAATAACCTCATCAGGAAAACTTCTTAGAATCCTGATAAGGCAAGGTAGTAGTGAAAACCAAAGATGACACTTCTGCCTTAAGAAAAAAGAAAAGGAAAAAAAAACAAGATTAATAATAAAAGAATTTTTGTACTAATACTTTTTTTTTGCAAGTACCAAGGACTTCATTACTGCAACCATCTACATAGAGAAAAATCAACAATCAGCATCACCTTCATTAAGTACAATAAGCATTTTCGTATTCTTACATATAATTTTTTGTTATTCCCATATTTATATAATTTCCTATCATAATAATACATACTCTTCATCCATACCATACATACCACTTTCCATATCCAATACATCTCACTTTACATTTTTTTCAAAGCAAACAGCCTATTCTACAGGAATCTACAAGATAATCTACTAGGAAAATTCTCAAAAATAGGCAAGGAAACGTACTCAAGACCAATAGTAGTAGTGAAAGGATCAATATAATAGAAACAAACACCTTCTCCAACAATCTTTTCTCATTAGGACATCCTCGGGATAATAGAAATCAACTTCTACAGGATACTTTGTATCCTGTAGAAAATATTATGCCTGACAGAAACAGATCTACAATATGCTTTGTATCATGTAGCATGATTCGAGGTCACAATATCCTAAAACATTGTAGATATGATCTCGAGGAAAACATATAAATAATCTACAAGCACCAGCACAAAGACAAACCATTTCCATCCACCTGCAACAAGAATATTAATGTGCATGCAAAAGGTAAACAAGGCAACAAAACTATCTACCCTATCTACATTTAGTTAAACCTCATACATCCATATCTATGCTTATTTTATATGGTTGAGAATTCATGTTAAGAACCAAACATCAATATAGAATAGAAAAACCTCAGGAAAAGTACTCAACGCCCTGAAAAAGAGATAATTTAAGATAATAAGCCTCTTCGAGGGGGCAACCTCCTTTTACCCCACTTAAATGTTCAAGTACAAGATGATTCAAAATGAAAATGTCTCCTTGGTATATATAGGAGACTAGGAGGTATAATTACAACTAATGGCCTAAAGCCGACATAAA